>JBBMEF010000022.1:3113145-3124245 GCA_037832685.1 Sicyos baderoa | reverse complement strand
ACAATGATATCCTACTCTATTTATAAGAAGAAAACCCTAATGTTGCCCTAACCTATGAAAAGACACAAACGCCCTTTTAACATTAAATAATATAATAACTAATTCCTAAACTCCCAAGTTGGATCGTATCAGAAGAGTTTCGGCACTTCGTATTCGATGACTTCACTCGGAATCGGAAACTTCCTAAGTAGTTTTCTTCTTTCAACAGTTTCACACATCACAGAGAAACATGGCAATGGATGGATTGTGAACAACTTGAATGCTTCTCATCTTGACTACTACTATGGCTTTTTGGCAGTGCTTTGTGCCATGAACTTTGTTCTCTTCTTGTTCATGTCCAAAATGTATGTGTACAAAGCAGAAGTATCTGATTCCATAATAGTTTTGACTGATAAACTCAAGGAAAAGAAATTGAAGGGCATAGCAAAGGAAGAAAGAGGCCAGTTGCCACCCTTTAATTTGTTTTAGATTATAGATTTTTGCATAGAAAACCAATATTACAGTTTTTCCTACTTTCCTCTTTCAAATTATGTTTAGATTATAGATTATAGATTTTTGAGAATGTAAAGGTCATAAAACATATAAAGTTTGATTGAAATTTTTTACCTCAGCTCAATGCTATTGCTTCTTTCACTGCCTCAGCTATCAAAATCCCTCTAAAAAATCATCTAATGGAGAACCCTAGAGCATTCATCAACTATGTTGGATTTTTATGTAATTTGGGCCAAAATGATGTATTAGGATTTTATTACAGGTGAACTATATAAATTATCTTTTAAACTCTTGCCCCTTTTTGCTGAATATTTTGTATTCTTCGAGATCTCATAAATAAAACAAGTTTTCATTCTCTACTTGTGGACATAGTTAACACAACATTAATGAATCCCGTAAATATGTGTATTTTTTTTATCTTGTTTTCTTTAATTCTTAACTGTTGTTTACATTTTCGTATTGGCCATTGAAAATGCTCTTGAACACTCTTAAAGGTTAGGTTACTACCCGCCTGCCTCTACGGAAGAGGTTTACTTTGTACCGCCTCGAGGTCATATAGATCGGTTTTATTTTAAGTCAGAGGAGAAAGAGTGTCTACTACCATTCTAAATTTTATCGAAAACAACACGCTACATAATCCGTAAACAATGCAATCAACATGCCAGGTAAGTTTTGATCAAATGAAATTGACAACCTGAAACTGTATATCTGTATACATTATTTTATGAAAATATACATTCAACAAAAGAAATCAGCTAAGCGTCCAAGACATAGTTATAGTATACAAAGTAGTATTTGTTTTGGTTAATTGACCTCATTATCATTGTATTGTTCTTGTTTTTGTTACATTTGCACATTTTCCTTTTCATTTCACTATTCACCTAAACCAGAGAAACTTTGCTCTATTTTCTCTTTGGAAGAAGTGTTTTTGTTCAAATGAGATATCAAACTGAAGCTTGTATGAAATGTTTCTCCCTCAATAGTTTTCCAAGCTTCATTTATAGTTGGTATAATATGCACATCTCTCTCTCTCTCTCCCCCTTCTTTCTCTCTGCTCAAAGAAGAATAGTTCATCTTCTTTTTGCTAATTGAAATGCTCTCTTTAAGAATTGATTGGCGGCTCGATCATTTCGGTAGCACAACACTCGTAATATGGTGTTCGGATCGGCTCTATTCCATCGTCCTGTCGTTGGAGGCATAGGTAGCTTTTGTCCTGAGCCCATCACTCCTATTCCACTTGTTTCACATGTTACAATGCTGAAATCTTCCACTAGTTGTTCTGTACATTGGCTCATCAATGCTATTACTCCTTCGACTGCCTCGGCTACTTGCTCGACGACATTCTCTGCTATCATTCCCTCTCCACATGCACAGAATACCTTTTTCAAGCTTCCGAAGTCCTCCTCAATCATCTCGTGGTCGGATCGATAGTACACCCTAGAGGCTCCTCCAGCTAGAAGAACCATTAAAAATGATTCAAAAGAGGCTTTCATCACTTCTTTCATGGCCAAGGCCTGAGCTCTATCCGTCACGATTGCACACAATAAGGTAAGGTTCTGTTTTAAGACTCGCAATGCTGGTTTAATCCGTGCATTCGCCACATCGCCCACGTATAAGAAATCGTAGAAGACAGAACTTGAATCAAGGAATACCATACGATATGCAGCTACTTCAGATACATGTAGACTAGCTGATTCAATGGCTGATTTTGCAAGTTCAAAGTAAGAAGATGATTTTCTATAAGATTTAGAACTGTTTGATCGACCGCCGGTTTGAGAAGTGACTCGAGGAGAAATGGAAAGAACTTTGTCAAGTGAATGTAGATGGGAAGATATATAATGCAATGTGTTTAGACGAATGTATAAGCGTTGAGTTCCACGGCTTGTCAATGATCGCGGTTGATTACCCTCGAGAGAACCAAATTGATGCAGCATATCTTCTCCGGCAGCACTACAAGGTGCAGCCTTCTTCCACAATTGGACGAACTTCGAATCTCGATTACACCGTGTTAGAGGAGGAAGTTGAGGGAGGTAGCTTTGTTTTGAACCTGAAATAAAAAAGGTTAAGAAGTTAAAGAATTGTGAAAGTGGAAAAGACATTTGTATTAAAGGTAAACAAGAACATGTACTAAAAATGTAACAATGACATGTAGTTTATTACCACATGATTCCACAAATGTGATATATTCATTGAAGATACGTTCTAAACCAGTAGCTAGGTTTTGAACCAACTCTTCTGTAACTCCAATAGGAATCTCAAAGAACTCATCCAAAGTTTCCTTGGCTAACTTCATCAAATCCATGGCCGACTGCGCGTATGGTTCCGTTTTGGACCTCGGATTCCAAGTCTGTAAGAAAAAAAATGAAAATCAGATCACTTGTTCATGATACCAACTTCAGTACAAAGACAGCTTTGAGAAACATTACTCACTTCTGATTCTTTTGCTCTCTTAAGACACTCTTTTTGTTTCTTTAGCCTTTCATCAACCCATTTTTTCAAGAGGTTCACTATGAGGGACTCAACTTCAAAAGGAACCATCTCTCTAACGATTGCCTTGCCACCGTCGTCGCAATCAACGGAATCCTCAACCACCATTTGAACCAATACCTTCTCTAATTTTGCAGCCCTATGTAAAATACCAACTGTCTCGGTCGTTAACTTCGACACCCCGCCTAAATATTGCTTCAACAATGTACCATAGCAGTTGTGCAATGTAACTGCTGCAACACCAGCTGCAATTGGATGCCAT
Source organism: Sicyos baderoa (assembly GCA_037832685.1). NCBI lineage: Eukaryota > Viridiplantae > Streptophyta > Magnoliopsida > Cucurbitales > Cucurbitaceae > Sicyos > Sicyos baderoa. Next base: position 3,121,004 of record JBBMEF010000022.1, on the reverse strand, counting down.
TTCTTTAGTATAGGACTGAAACTTTCCCTTTCTTTTAATGCCAAATCCTCTGTTTCTTTAGCCAATTGAAGAAGAGCCTCACACATCTCATCTTTTATTTCCATGATGTTCCCATTCTCAAGTACCTAAGTTGCAATGAGATTGTAATGAATGAATGAATGTCTTAAATGATTGAATAAATTTGATCATTAAGGTTGAATAATGGATAGGATGAGAACCTTGGCAAATGCATTCGTTACTGAAGACCGAATGTAGTAATCGACACGATCACCGGACGAATCCACCACGAGTACATCTCCCTGGTCTTGCCCTGCCCCTTCTGCTATAGTAACATCTTCACCTAGAATCTTTGATGCAGCTAAGGCTAAGGGAAGAAGGCTATCTACCTGACCAACTGTCCCCCTTTGGAAATATTCATGGTAATGAACTAACCTCTTCTCCGCCCAACCCTGCATCGAAGTCAACACCAACGACAAAAGCTTAACGTACGTTGCCTCTCGATCCGGCTTCTTGGCGTCGTTGGCCACCTCTGCCAACATGGCATGAGCAGCACAAAGAAGGTCTGGCTCAATTTGTGCTGTCATAACATACTGTTGGAACAACACCCATGTGAAACACAAATTATGGACTGGTTTAGTGATTCCCAACGTTGACCATGTCTTTTTCATCAGCTCGATAAGTTCATCGACCTCGTCGAGTACTAACGTCTCGTCCCTGATATCGAAGATCGATTGGAGAAGAGCAACATAGATATGAATGTTGAGAGGGTAGCCATCAGCCCAATGGCACACATCGGTTGGAGCTCCATTGGCATTGCTGCGCCAAGACAGCGACACGACGGAATTGCAAAGCGTTCTCATGGTATCAGAGTTCTTCGTTGTGTCGACAGGTTTTGATTCACACTCGCGAATGATCTCTTCAAGACGCACGGCAAATACGTTTGATTTATCGAGTTCAATGGAAGGATGAAGTAACAAACCTGCCTCTAGAATATTGAACTGTCGTTTCTGCCAGAAATGATATTCATTTGCATCATTGAATTCTGATGGCTTTAAATGGCGTAGAAGCTCCAATGGTAGAATTATGGTCTCTGATCTTCTTCCCATCTGATTACAATTACCATAAAGTTCTATTATAATAAACAAAATTTCCACATACAAAGCACAAAACTTTACATTAAAGAAGAAATGTACTTGGCCAATTAGAGTCCTCATGAGAGTCCTCCTAAGCCGGTTATCACTCGGCTCGGTAACCCTCATCTGTTGTCTCATAATCTCTGCCGATGTCATTGGCCGACGCGGTCTCGACGACGGAAGAGTATTAGAAAGGCGAGGGCTCGATGCAGTGGAGCCACGAGAGCTTGGGGATGACGGGTTCGAGTTGGTGCTCCCACCGAACGACATTCTTATCGATGGTGATCGCTTCAACATCTTCAAGCCAAGTGCACGCTTGATCCGACTCGTGGGCGTCATCACCACCCCAATCGACTTCGGCTCGGGCGACGGCACATCTGCATTGCCAGCATTGTCTTGATTAGAAGGGGAGGAGTAAAATGCGAGAGCGTTCCGACCTCCGAAGCCAGGGGAAGAGCGGCAAGCCGTGAAGAAGATCTCGTAGGCAGTCGCACGAACGTCATAATAGTCGATTCCATCGAGCTTGTCGAAGGGCCACACTAGATCGTTCTCGAAAACGTCGACGCGGTAGTCCGGCCGGGCGACGGAGAGCTGCTCGACTAGGGACTCACGACGAACGTTGTGGCTGTGCCCCATGGGAGGACTGGAACGATCTCAAACTTCCCTCTATCTGTACTTTTTTTTTTCCCCTTCTTCCTCTGTTTCTTAGATGAGGTGCACATTTCTCTTAAAACAGAGCCACATTTCTTATTTCCTTTTGTTAGTTATTTGACAGAGAACACAGATTTGGTTGATCCACCCTTGTCCATCACACAATTATTATACTAAAAATCAGGACAATGGGAATGAAAACAACCATTAATTTCTCAAAACTAAAAAAAAAAATTGTCTTTTTTATTTGTTTACTAAAAGTAGGCTTTGTTCTTCCCTGCCTGTTTTCTCAAGGTTTATTTAAGATCAGTTACATTTAATTACAACCCTTTTTATTTGTTTACTATATGTCTGAATTACTTTAACTGATCAATCCATCATAAAAGAGGTGTAAAGAAACCATCCATAGAAGGTGACAAAATAAAACAGTATCTTAGGTTACATGTGATGTTTTTTTTTCTTCATCATAAGTTTGTAAGTTAACCAACAAAAAAAAAAAAAAAAATCAAATTGTTGAAGCCCTACATGTCAAATATTTGTCTCTCCTTAGTATTCATTTACATGTAGTTAATATTATTTTTTTTTTGAAATAATTAATATTCATTTTAAAACTAATTACTCCAACCACTCGTTTAAAAAAAAAAAAAAAAAAAACCACCAAAATTATGGCCACAATTATTCTTTATCTCCAACCAAACCACATATAATCATTTCTCCATAATCATTCTCTTCGTATCCCAACAATTATTCTTCGCGGTCAACCGTTCTCTCCTATAAGATTCTCTTATCCTTAGCTTTGACTTGAAATAACATATAGTTTGAAAAACATGATAATGATGTAATCAGAGAAAGTTATATTACAACACCACTGCTAGATCAGGAGCTATAAACAACAGAAAGAAAAGGTACAGAAATTAAGCTCTGTTATTCATTAACCATAAAAAGTATATTAAAATTTTCTAAATTTCCCAAGTGTTTTTGCACTACACAATGATTCTACACTGTCAAATGCCCAACTAATCTGAATGTTTGTTAGGATAACATCATTATTGGCATCATCCATATAGTATCACCTGGATGGTGATCTTACGAATATTCGAAAAACCGAAACAGCACAAGATGTGACTGGGATACATCTTGCTAAACACCGCAGGGGATGACGACATATCAATCGGTCAATCTTTGAACTCGTCGTAGTAGCAAAGCAATCGGTAAGAAGTCAGAAACACCACCAATAACAATCGGTTATAGCAGTAAATTAGCAACCACATTGTTCTTGTCATTATACACTAGTATTTGATGTATTAATCTACATAATTATACAGCTGCAAGAATCACCCTCCTCGTCGCCGGAGTCGCTCACATCGCTGCAGAAGCACACAGAGAGACCAGACCAAATTAATACTCTTAAGAGCAATGAAATACTCAGTCCAAAACAACATCTATCAGATTCAAAGCAAATTCCAACTAGTTTAAAACAAGCTCTTAACTTCAGAGTGAGGACTTGAAGTGTTAAAACCACTCCTTAACACTTAAAATCATTTTTCTAAGAATTTGAAAGTGATTCCAACTATTATGAGTTAGGCGAATTAAAAGGTTATGAACTGAATCCACATATTGGTCATCTACCTAAAAATTAATTTACTACACATTTCTTTGACAACCAATGTTGTAGTGTCAGCAGTTTGTTTCACATAATAGTTGAAATGTGCATAAACTAGTCTAACAGTCACACACACACAAGCAATCAAAAATTAAAAAAAATGCAGAAGACAAGAAACAACACAAAATTTACATGGTTCACTAATGTTGTGTTAGTTAGTCCACGGGCAGGGAGAGAGCACGATTTTCTTAAAGAGAGGCAAAAAACAGAATGAACATCATAGGGCGGCTAGAGTTTAATTCAAGTTTATATAGGCACTCTCATTAAACCCTATTACAGATAACATGCCCAAAATACATAAAACCCCATTAAATAACAAATACCGATTGCGTTTAGGTTTCGGGGGCGAGACCCCTAACTAACTAATCGTAGGACACTCAGTCGTTCAAGGAATATCTCAACATATATATATAAACCAAACAAATTCTTAAGAAAACAGCCAGTTATGTTGAAAGCACCACCGAAACGAAGATCATATCCCTCAATACAAGCCATTTCAAGTAGATTCTAAAGAAAACTAATACAAGATCTTTTTTTAGTTCAATAACATTTGGGGTAGGAGTTTCAAACTTATAACCTCTAAGTTACTAAGTCGTACGTAATATTATTGGGCGCTCCTTTTGACAAAACTAATACGAGATACGATATGGAGATACTAGATTCCGCTATCCTAACAAACTATTATCATAAATGCACTAGAAAAACCAAAAGACAGCAGCATTACAGCAAGCTTTCTAAAACAAGACAGTGAAATGAGTTGGACTCAAATTTCAAATCCAGTAAGTCAGGTACCAAATATGGAAAATTTCAGCTTCTTCAAAACCTCAAATTCAACCATCAATAGTGTCCCATTTTAGATTCTAATGCCCAAAATGTAAAAACCAAGACTAAAAACAGACAACCCATTTTTGATCTTCCTCAAACAACATAAAACAGACCCAAAAAAAAACACCATGAAAATGCACTAAAAAAAAAAAAAAAAAACCAATCTCATTACCTCGGTTGAAACTCCAAAATCTCCGCTAGGTTATTACCATTACTATCATTCCACCGGACTTTCATCCTCGGCTTATTCGATTTCCTCGACATTCCACCCCGCCGCGGCGGCAATAACGCATTCGATTCACTGTAATCCTCACCACTACCGGAATCCCCAACTTCTCCGACAGCCACAGAATCAACAACCTTCTCTTTGCAGCCATTAACATCCTTAGAATCACCATCCATAGTTCAAAACTCTCACTAACTATAAATCAAATCGAACAATTTTCCCTATCAGCTACGCCAAAAATCGGACCCAGATTTCAGAATTCTGAACCGAATCATCTCAGAAATCCACTAAATCTCAAATTTCACTTCTGGGTCAACGCTAATGGGTTCAAAATTTAAGAACCCAACAACCCCATCAAAAAACCCTCTTCCAAAAGTAAAACCCTCGATCTAAAACATTAGCCTAAAAGAAAGGGGATTAGAACAGATAGATTCACAAGAAAGTGACAGAAAAATTAAATTAAATCCCCTCAAAACCCCAAAAAAAGAAATTAAAAAAAAAGGGGTTCACCAAATTAATATAAAGGAACGAAATTTTCACTAAAAATTGTAAATTGTCGAAATCAGAGGGTGAGGATAAAAAAAAAAAAATCAAAAAGTGAAGAATTAAAGAAGAACGCGTTTACTTTGCTGTGATTGGTCAATAGTGGTGTCGAATAATGTTGTGAAATCGGACGGCTGAGATTGGATATATATCGGAGGTGGGTCCCAGTGGCGGGTGTTCGTTAAATTCGTTGCTCATAAACTGTCGGCTATCGGATCTTGCCTTCTATTATATTTCACTTACGTTATTTTTTTGTTTTAACATTAATTGATGTCATTTCGTCAATGTGCAGTTGTTTTTGGATTGTATTTAGTAATTTAGTACTTTGGAATTATTATTTGTGTTTTTTTTTCTAATTTCAATGGGCATTTTCATCATTTCTTATCTTATCAAGAATATAAGTACATTTTATAATTGAAGTAATCATTTTATTGCTATTTTCATTGACCAATGACCAATTCTGCCCATTTTAGATACTATAGCTTTTTTTTTTTGTAGAGGTGCGAGGTGAGAGAATTCATCGAATTTAAACGATGAATACAAATTATTTTGAGTGATTAAAAATTGAGATTGTAGTAATAGTTTTTTTAGATGTGGATTTTCGTAGAGGATCAGTTACATGCAATAATTCGTTTGGATGAGGATTGTTATAGAAGAGTTACAACCAATAACTCGTTTGGATATGTATTTTGTAGAGGGGTTGCAAAAATGAGTGATTTTGAAATGAAGAGTTATTTTAAGTGATAAGAAGTAAGTAGTTTTTTTGACAAATTATAATAGCTCATTTGGATGTGATTTTTTAGTAGTAATAAATACTCATTTTTAACGAGAATAGATATTATTTTGTAAGTACAATTTTTATTTCGCAGTGGTAAAATAAAATTTAGCTCAACAATAATTGAATTGGTAAATTTTAACCTACTTTAGGAGGTAGAGCAATAGTGTAAACTTTTCAATTTCTTACGATCGATGGTTTACACCTTCCCAATTATTTGACATCATGAGAGTAGTTCAACTAGCATATTTAATATGTTAATAATTTTTTTGGAAATTAAGAGGTGATAAATCTATCTAATCCACGATGATGACCTATATATAAATTAATTAGAAAATTTGTTATGCATACCAACTTTAAAACCATCTATTAAAGTTATAGCATATTTTTATCGAAAATTCATTTATACCAAAATTCGAGTGATTGAACTCAATCAATAACTAGTGATTGAACTCAATCAGTTTGTTAAGTGATTGAGTTCAACTAATTGAGTTCAATCGATAACCAGTGATTGAACTCAATCACTTACTATTTTCAATTTTTTGGTATATATGCAATTATTTTCAATTTTGTGTTATAGATGTAATATTTTAGTCAATTTTTGTTGTACATCAAAAATCTCCAATTAATTACGACGACATTTGAAATTGGTTAAAAATCAATTTCTTGTTTGGTGAAACAAAATTTAGGCTATAAAATAGGGAGTTCCACCATAACAATGACCAATAGAGATTGGAATTAAAGATGTAGATTATAGCTTAGCTTCTCCCTTTCTTTAAAAGTGGAACCATGTATGTTGCCTTAAAAGAAAGATGACTCCACCTCATTATGAATGGCATCAATGAGAACCACATTTTATCATATCCCCATATGACCTTTTTATCATATCCCCATATGACCTTTTTATGGATACAATACTCAATAAGTAGGAAGAAAAAAACAACCAAATGGCCATAAATTAGCGTCACAAGTTTGATCTCGAAAATCAATATTTATCCCTCATCTCTCAATATACCAAAAAAAAAAAAATACGATTGAAGGGGAGATTAACACATGGTCAATTGATCTTTTATTTTCTTTAGACTGTCAATCAAGTATATTTTGATTATTAATACTTTTGATATGTCATTTTTTTGAGTTTACATCTAAGATTCATCTACATAATTCACAAAATGGATAATTGAATTATTTTGATGATAATCATTTGATTTTTTGTTTTTGATTTTTGAAATTTAAGCTTATTTTTACTATGTATCTTATAAGGTGCTCCATCTTTCCTCAATCTACCTAACTTTCTTTAAGAAAATATGTGAATTTTAACCAAATTTCAAAAACAAAAACAAACTTTTGAAAGCTATTTTTTTTTGTTTCTAATTTTTGGTTTGGTTTCTATAATTATAGATAAGAAGTAGACATCCATGTAGAAGAAAACATATTACTATGGTAATTATTGTAAGCTTAAATTTTAACAACCAAAAACTAAAAACAAAATGGTTATCAGACGTGTTCGAAGTAATTTACAAACATCCATGGAATCAGATTTTAGGCCAGGTTCTCGGTTCTTTCTTCATAAATTATGGGAATTCAAGGAAGAAAGGAAATATAGCTTGCTTTCTTCATAAACCTAAACTTGAAGAACAAAGTGGGATTTTTGCTCAAATCCCATCCAGAAATCAATCATTGCATCCAGAAAAAGGACCAAAAAGATTGCTGCTCTGATGGAATTTGCAACCCATCAAAACAATGGCATGAAATCAAAGCAACACCCACCAAAAAAAGAAAAAAAAAAGAAAAAGAAAAATGCTTTCTTCATAAAAAGACACTTCAATCAGAGCCACCAACCAAAGAGTTCATCAGGAAATGGAAATCATGAAATGGGTAATCTCTAAAATTGCTTTATAGATAAGTCACTGACAAATTATATGGGTAGGTAAGTTGCTTCCATTGTTACCAAACTTTGAGTGGATGTGGAGCTTACATTTTACTCATAATCTCATAATCTCAACCAAAAAGAGCATATGTATGGGAAGTTCTTACTTTTTA
>JBBMEF010000022.1:3092621-3107609 GCA_037832685.1 Sicyos baderoa | reverse complement strand
ATGTTGAAGGTAAAAGACTTGACAAGACTGTCTGGAGTTTGCTGAACTTTAATGCATATGTTAAGTACCATGTCAAGGTATCATGTTTGTTTCTCGGGAAAAATACATTTGTAGTCCCTAGGTTTCAAAAGTCGAATACTTTTATTCATGACATTTCTATAATGCTCACTTTTAGTCTTTAATCAAGGGTAAAAGTGTTCAATTTTGAAACAAAGGGACCGAGTTGAAGCTTGAGCTTAATCTAGGGACTAAAAAGTATTTTTCCCTTGTTTCTTTTATCCAAAACCTTTCTGCTGTGAACAATCTTTTTCTTTTCTTGTTCTTTTGGGAATCACTGTTTAATAGCATATTTAGTTAACTTTCCACACAGGCAACCAGAGGTTTTATCCAAAGAAGGATGAGAAAAAGGCTAGAAGGGCTTGTTCAGGTAATTTCTCTTAAAAAATTAATTATTGATGTTTCACATAACAAACATCTCTATGTTAAATGATTTAAGTTTGTTTCCTAAATTTCTAGATCATGTATCAGAAAAGTTCAGATCATGCTGTACTCAATAAGGGTCAAGGTATGCTTTTAACAAATATAATAGATACGTAAAATGCCCCGTTATCCTCGTTTTTTGCGTTCGGATGAGTTTTTACTTGATCTCGAGCTACTGAATGAGGAAAACTGATGCAAAACAAACAACCACCCGGCTCAATCAGAGTATCGCCCCACTATATACCCAGTTCCAGGATAAGGGATTTTACAATAAAACTTAATCGTGAGTTTCAACGTTCAAACTTCAAATAAGCATACTTTAGAAACTGCTGCCCCTTTTCGGACTCAATACTCTAATCGACATCGTTTGACTTTCGGTCTAAGTTATGAAAGGATTACGCAGTGAAGTCAAAGAATCTTAGAAGTATATGACAGTATAAAAACAATTATCTAAGTTTGGTGATTATGATTAAACCAACTATTTATCTCATAGCTTAATTCTGTGCGGATGCAGGCATTATGAATGTGAAGAAACGGGTAGCCAGAACTAAATGCATCAAACATAAATGTCATAGTTTGAGCAGGAAGGTGAAGAGAATTCGGTTTCGAATTAAAATCCCTGGATTCGCACGATTTCGTCGAAGATGGCTGAGATTTCCAAAGTTTTCTTCTTCGATAGGATATACCATATTAAAATGAAGCTACTGGATTTAGAAACAAGGCCATGTTGGTTACAAGAAGATAGATCATAGAAGCTCTTTTACTCTGACCACAAGTTTTTTTTTTTTCTTTCTATGTATAAATCTTAAGTTGTTTGATATATGGGCATTGATCTATAAGATTGGATTCCTTCATTAACAAATTATCAAGATCCACGGTACGCCTCCGGAAACTATCAAGCTCTACCGTATGGTGCTGGAAATTATCAAGATCCACTATACGTCGCCGGAAACTATCAAGCCCCACCAAACGCTGCCCAAAAATTATCAAGATCACTGTACGCCGCCAGAAACTATCAAACTCTACTGTACGCTGCCGGAAACTATCAAGCTCCACCGTACGCTGTCGGAAACTATGAAGTTACACCTTACGCTGCCGGAAATTATCAAGAACCCCTGTACGCCGCCGGAAACTATGAAGCTCCACTGTACGCCGCTGGAAACTGTCCAGCACCACCGTACGCTGCCGGAAATTATCAAGATCACTGTGAGCCGCTAGAAACTATCAAGCCCCATGTACGCCACCGAAATTATCAAGATCTATCGTACGCCACCGAAAAATATCAAGCTTCGTCGTACGGTGCCGGAAATTATCAAGCTCTGCCAACGTCGCCAGAAACTATCAAGTTCTACCGTACGCCGGAAACTATCAAGTTCGGTGCTGGGAATTATTGATCTATTTCTACCGTACGCCGGAAACTACCAAGCTCCGTACGCCGAAACTACCCAGCTCCATACGCCGGAAACGACCAAGCTCGGTGCTGGGAATTATTGATCTATTCTCCTACGGTGCCGGAAATTATCAAGCTTTGCCAACATCGCCAGAAACTATCAAGTTCTACCGTACGCCGGAAACAACCAAGCTCCGTACGCCAGAAACAACCAAGCTCGGTGCCAAGTGGGCTATTTCTTTGCAACATCGCCGGAAACTATCAAGTTCGGTGCTGGGAATTATTGATCTATTTCTACCGTACGCCGGAAACGAAAACAACTACCCAGCTCCGTACGCCGGAAACAACCAAGCTCCGTGCTGGAAGTTGAGAACTCGTTCAAACGTTCACTGCAATTATTCCACAAAATTCAGTTTGACCATCGACTTCACAACCCTCTGCCGGGATTTATGCATTGATTCCCGTGACCTCCGCCGAAATTATTCCACAAAACTCTGGCCGGACCATCGACTTCACAAACCTCTGCCGGACCAACGATGAAGCAACAAACCAAAATTTATCCTGTTCTACCATTCACTAGAATTATTGCACAAAACTCTGCCGGACCATCGACTTCACAAACTTCTACCGGACCAACGATGAAGTAACAAACCAGAATTTATCCTGTTCTACCATTCACTGGAATTATTGCACAAAACTCTGCCGGACCATCGACTTCACAAACCTCTGCCGGACCAACAATTTCACAAACCACCGGACTTTATTCATCAAATCAACAAACCATAATTTATCAACCCGTTCAACCATTAGTTGGAATTATTCCACAAACCTCAGTCGGAGCAACGATTTCACAAACCTCCACCGAACCAACGATTTCATAACTTGCCGATAATCATTTTGGAATCCCCGTTAATCGACTCCGACGTTGTAGCTTATTCGGCTTTAATACCAGTTCTATTAAAAAAAATAGTCTTTGTTGTAATCAATATTTCTAATACATGGTTAGTATTAGTGTTGAAATGGTATTCTGTTTTGTTTCATTTCTAATTAGTAGTGTAATATTTCTAGTGTTATGTTGAAAGGTGTTGAAATAATATTCCGTTCTCTGTCGGTGTTGGAAGTCCCCATCATGTTTGTTGCAGCTGTTGGATAGATTTGATTTCAAATCCTATCTAGTAAACTTCTTTAAATTAAAAAAAAAAAAAAAAAAACAAATCTTTCTCACGTTTTAAACGAAATATTAAAAAAAAAAACAGCAACAATAATTTTGAGAGAAAATATTTTTTTTAGTCGTTTTATTTGGAGTTTCAATTTAGTTTCTAAATTGAACATTTTTACCCGGACATTTAAATGAATGATAACTTAGTTATAGGTTGATGACATATAATTATGATGTTTATTTATTTTATTTTTTTGTTTAAATAATTATTTCAATAAATAAGATAACTTTTTACCTTCCATCCAAAAAATCGTGGTAACTCAAAAAAAAAAAAAAAACATTCACATAACTAGTTTCCAAAAAAATTATGGATGATTCTATTAAAAAAAATCTAAAAAAAAACTAGGAAAAAAAATAAATGCCTCTTGTGATGAAAAGTAAGACGGATGGAAGCAATCAGATAAAAAGACCAATAATTTTGGGGGGAAATGTTGGGGGAAATATTTTTTTTAGTCCTTTACTTTCTAAGTTGAATGAATGATAACTAAATTATTGGTTGATGACGTGTAATTATGATATTTACCTAAATTTTATTTTTTGTTTAGATAATTATTACAATAAAAACTCAAACCCTAAACTTTTTATATTTTTAGATGAAATAAATAGGATAACTTTTTATCTTCCATCCAAATTGTGGTAACTCAAAAAAAAAAAAAAAAAATCACATAACTAAACTAGTTTCCAAAAAAATTCTGGATGATTCTATTAAAAAAATTAATACCTCTTGTGATGAAAGGTAAGACAGATGGAAGCAATCAGATAAAAAGGCCAAAATGATTTGTGGATTCTGATAAGTTTCAAAACCAATAGGGACCATATCATAACAAACAACATCTTAACCAAAATCCAAAGCCACCAGTTTGTGTGGCTCAAAGCAACTCCTCAACTCTCTCTCACAATTCCACAAAAAAAAAATATCCCCTTTTTCACAGTGCATCATAGCATACAACAAATGCTTCCATTACATCTTCCATCCATCATGTTCTCTAAACTCTTCTAACCCTTCCACCATTTCCATGGCAACTTCCATTTCTAAACCACTTTCCTCCACCTTCCATGGAGCCTGGGGGACTTCAATCTCTGGTGACCAAAACAGTGGGCTCCTGATCAACTCGGTTCCGAGATCGGTTCGAGTTGCGAAGCCGGTGAGATCCCGGCCAATGATGAAGAATGTCAATGAAGGGAAAGGCCTATTTGCACCTGCTGTTGTTCTTACTCGAAATATTGTTGGAAAGAAACGTTTCAATCAGTTGAGAGGCAAGGCTATTGCCCTGCACTCACAGGTAAATTCCTTCACTTAATTCTCCTGATACGGTAGGTCTAACTGACAAAATTAGTACTATAAATAGGATAAGTTATGTCATTATTTGGTATTAAATCAGTTGTAGATTCTATATCTCCTTAGCAAGAAAAACTTGTGCTTAAGTTTTTTTTTTTTTTTTGGGGACAGATAATTACAGAGTTCTGCAAATCTATAGGAGCTGATGCCAAGCAAAGGCAGGGGTTGATTAGGTTAGCTAAGAAGAATGGAGAAAGGTTAGGATTCCTTGCTTGATTTGGTGCAGTCTTTTTGTGTTCCTTTATAAATCATAGATCTCTATTAGTGATTCCACAAATGTATGATCATTTGTATATCTTTCAAAGAGAAGTAGAACTTTGGTTTGGCAGCAGTATTTCCATCCTTGTATATAAAACTGTCACTTATCCATTTTAAGGAACTAAGGATGATGATTGAAGATCTAGAACTTCAATCACTATGATGAATCTATTTTGGCTTTTTTTCTTTTAACAAGGCTAGAAAACTATTGCCATATTCAACAATTTGAAAATGTATTTGAGTGTACTCAAAGAAACCTAGAGAGAGCATCCATGTTCATTCAGATAACTAGCAGTCATTTCACCTTGCTGGCAGTGCATTCCTTCAATCATTCTGCAACAACCTAAAACTTGCAGACATGGAAATACCAAGCTGGTTAAAGAAAGAGTGTGTTTCCAAACAGAATTAGTACCATTCAAGTTAAAATGAAGAATATGGAATGGATCCACAATCTTTTCTTTTTTTTTTGAAAACTGAGAAATCAGAGCTTCTGTATTACTATATCCAGGGTAACCACGTCCGTCTCTAGGCACAAGGAGACATCAAAGTGATCACGAGGGGTGTCTACATATTAATATTACATGTAATTCTCGAAACCTAGGGTCTTGAGGAGAGCACACCTTCAAAGCCCAAGTTTTCGACCACCACGCCACCTTCAAAACCTCACATCCAAAGATCCAACATTGTATAAATTTCAAAGGTAAAACAATACCAGAACAAATTTACAATCAAACACTCAAACAAATCCATCACTCACAAAAACAGAGACAAGATTCTCAATGGTGGCTGATCTCACAACTTCCCTTCTAGCAGAAATCAAAATGATGTCCACTCCTTTGGCTTTCAATAGATTGAAAAGCCTTAATGTGTGCCCCATGCCATAACTGGTGCATTGGCCTTGCACATCCATGCCTCCAAATCTGTGAGGTTCAATTTCTTCCCCCTAAACTCCCACATCCCACCCAACAAAGTAGCCAACGCATTGTTCAGGAACAGCCTGAAAGTGGCGGATGTTGTGGAGCTCGACGTTCAACCGCCAGGCCTCGCAGTAGTTTGTGAGGCTGATTTTGAAGCCATTTTGGGTTCTTTTGTTGAGAATGTTCCAGTGGGAAGGGGCTGAAATTGCAGGGATCAAAAGGGAAAGGAGAATGGAGAGATGGGGAAGAAGAGATTTCGGCATTTTTTGTGCTTTGATTTTTGGGTTGTGAAATGGAAACGGGAAATGGGAAATGGGAAATGGGGGTTTAAGTAGTGAATGGTGCGAAGTATGGTCTTAATTCATTTCAACTCGAAAGTCTCTAAACTATCACACATTAAGATATTTTGAAGGATATTCATTTCAACTTGAATCAAACTATTGCATAATATCTTGAATGCATTGATGTCCCTAATTACTTAGTCAAAAATCTCGATATTCGAACAACGAGTGGGGATGCAGGGGCAACACCCTCATTGCAAAATCCTTTTTCATGCACAATCGACATCTACATTGCACGTCCACATCTCCCGCATGCTCTAATTAGTTTACGCATTTGTTTTCTATTTTATATTAAATAGTTTAAAATATTATTATGATCTTTGTATTTGAGAGTTTTGTTATCAAATCAAAGTACACTCCACCTAAAAATATCAAGACAACATAGCCTATCAAGTTCGGATTTTGATCTATACACTCTGGACTAGTCGAGATACCAATCATCCCAACAAATTTAAAGTATTGTAACTTCTTATGTATAATTATATTGAACTCAACGATTCTTAATTTCGCATCTTTTAACAGTCATTCATAATTTATTTTGTTTTAAAAAAAAAAAAGTCATTCATAATTTATTTGAATAATGTTTTTTATATCTACTCTATCTTCAACTCATCACATCCCTTACTAGTTTTTGGTATGAGAAAAACTACTCTACACATGGATGTGTAGAGGAGCTCTATATTTATCCTATGTGTCATCATTTGGTGCCACACAAATAATTTTATTTTTTAATATTTATAATTATTGCATAAATTTGTATGGCACCAAAAGATGCCACATAGGACAAATGTAGAGCTCCTCTACACATCCATGTGTAGAGGAGTTTTTCTCTTTTGGTATCAACTAATCCGAAAAATTAATGGTTATTGCTTTTTATTATGAACCATTTTATAATTTTGTTTACTTTTTATGAATTTTTTGAATAAACGAAATATAACTGCATTAAAATTTAAATTTGTTTATTTTGTGTTAGTGTACTTAATTTTATAATTTATGTAGAAACAAATTTTTTAAGTTTCAGTTTCGATTAAATTGATTGCCGAAATAAAACTTCAAATTATATACATTCAAATTTATATTTGTTTATCATCGTCCCTTAAATTTGTTAGGTATGTTAATGGTTCAATCAACCCTTATTGGAGGTGGTTCTAGAAATTTATAGCTATGATGAAGAAGCAGGAATGAACAAGGTTAAAAGGGAAATTCTGTCGGAAAGAACGGGTACAAAATCGAATCAAACCAATCCAATCAATGAGATAAGTTGTAATAGTTTCTAATTTGAAAAAACTAAAAATATTAAATCTCTAACATTTTTAAAAAACTTTTTTTCAATAAATTCAAAAATAAACTTCAGATCTTGAAAAAAAGAGTTATATACCAAAATTTTAAGTGATTGAACTTGATATGTTCCTCAAAAAATCTGATTCGTGCGGAAAAGAAGAGATCTTGGCGGAATTGTCACATATGAAATTGAGCACAATTTTGCAAAGAAATAGCCCACTTGTTTCTCGAGAAGAGATGGGAAACATGCTCAATATCATTTGATTGAATAGTTGACCCAGCTCCTTGTTGTTTGAAGAAGCCCTCCACTAGTAATTTTTCACGAAAAGCAAACATGAGATAACAAATCCAGTCTTTCACTAAGATTTCGAATAGTTGTCCCCCTTACTTGATCGAACAACCCAAACTTTAGTTATTTCAAAAACATCAAATGATCTTTCAAATTAAAGACTCTCCAGTTTATGTCCGCTTCTCTATGATACGAGTTGTTGCTTCATTGAATTCACTTCATTAATAGGTTCACGATTCGACTTTGATCGTTATGGTAAGATATATGAGCAAATGCCTGAACCAAAATATGTTATTGCTATGGAGCATGTACAATTATAGGAGGGATGTTCAGTACGACTTCAGAGTAGCTCTCCCTGAACCCGAAGGACCCTCAGAAAAAATATATTATATGATAACTCTATAATTCGTTAAATATTTTTTTTTTATATATATATATATAACCTAGTATACTCTAACCTAGTATAATAGGCTAGCTCTGGACTAATGTATACTATACATTACAGATAAAAAAAAATGCGGATATAGATGAATGGTAAAATTTCTATTTACCAAGGAGAAGATGTGGGTTCGATTCCCGCTATCCGCCCAGGATCTGGATAATTAGGTAATGTTTTTCATTTAATAGGATTAATTATTAAGTATAGTTGACCGTGATAGTATGGTGGTTCGATCTTCCCCCTTCTTTTCCTCCCATCCTATTACTAATAATTAATTAGTAGTTACCAAGATCAAACCTAAATTTTAATTTTGCAGAGACAGGATTTGAACCCGTGACTTTAAAGTTATGAACCGATTATTTATAATACAAAATTGAAAATAATTGCACATATACCAAAATTCTGAGTGATTGAACTCAATCGAACTCAATCAATAATTGAAATTTTTGATAAAAATGTACTATAATTTTAATAGAATTCCCTAAAATTAGTATACATAATTAATTTCCTAAAATAATATAATTGGATATAATCTGAAACCAAACCTAAACCAGATTAATGATTCTATGCTATATTGGTTCGATAATCGATTTCGACAAAAACCAAACCAAAATCACGAAGAACATTAAAATCCAGATTGATTAAAAACAATATAAAACTTAGAATGTCACAATAAGCTTAAAATGTTGAAGATGAACACAATTCTAGAATGTGGAGAGCACATGGAACAGATGTAAGCTAGATCATTATACCCAAATCTGTAACGATGGTCTCTGTTAATATACCAGACTCGTAACTGTACCAAACCATTCAAATCAAGAAATGATACATGACTAAAGTCTGGCACCAACAAATTCATAATTAAATTAACCTCAATCATCCAAAACCAGATAAACAATTAACCAAAAAAAAAATATTGACGAAGGGGTGGAAGAGAAATTAGGGTTTTGCTTTGCAAGAGATTTCATTTGACTGTTCGTGGCAGAGCTAGGGTTAGCCCGTGTTTATATACAGCTTAGATTTGGGCTTTAAAGCCCAAATATGTTGAGCTCCAAACAAATGTGGGTCGGGTTTAGGCCCATTTTCGACCATCCTATTAAATATATATATATATATATATAGCATGTTTCCATCTCATAGTTACTAGGTCATGTCGGTAGAACTATGTTACTTTTGGCGATCATAAGTTAATTTTGATTGTACTAAAAAAAAAGGAAAATTGTGTTTGATATGCACTTCACACAAAATAATTACAAAAGGCAAATTTTAAAATATTTGTATTTATAGTTTTAATATTGTATGATAAGAAAATAATATTAATACTCATAATTATAATTACAATTTTTTTTTTAAATGTCAATTTTTGTAATTATTTTTTACATTTGACTAATCTTGCAAGTTTGAATTTTGTCATTATTTTCTACTTAGACTAATCTTGCAAGTTTTTCAAAAAAAAAATGGCAATTGAATAATTAAGGCCCCGTTTGATAACCTTGGTTTCTTGTTTTTTGTTTTTCAAATTTAAGTCTATTCTCTCTCAAGTTTCCTACAATGTGTGCTTCATCATTCCTACTATTTATTCATCCTTCTTTAAGAAAATATGAGAATACTAACCAACTTTTAAAAACAAAAACAAACTTTGGAAAGCTATTTTTTTTTTGTTTTTAAAAGTTGGTTGGTCTTCCCCTACTTTCTTAAGGAAATATGTATACATGGTAGAAATGATGAAACAAATTGTAGGAAATTTGAGAAAAAAAATGCTTAAATTTGAAAAACAAGAAACAAAATGGTTGGGGCCTAAAGAATTTATTTTGAGAATAAATTGAAATTTATTTTATATTTTAAAATTTCATTCATATGTTTTGATAAAACATCATAAACCATCTCTATCTTTTTGATTTATTAGTTCCTAGACAAGGAATCATATCTATATAAGACTATCTTCCACATCTTTTAAACCATCCAAATTAAATTCTAATTTTCCCTCCAACATAGAGCTAAATTTTAAAATGCAACCAAAAATTCATAAAGGAGGAACCTAATGGAAAGACTAAAACTTCTAAACTAATCGCACTTTGGAAAAAAGACAAATTTCCTAATCATGTTTCAAAAAAAAATAATACAAATCTCGAAAAAAATCTCATCCCACCATATTATTTTATTATCATGCAAAAAACTTTACAAAACTATAATATCATTAAAAAAAACAAAAAAGTCCTCAACATTTTCCGTTCAAGACACGGAATTGGATGTCAACTTCAAAATCAAAAAGTCAAAAAATACAAACCCAATTCATCTTCAAACATGTCCCCACAATTGAAATGGAGGACAAGCTCATCCAGTCCCCACTATGAAACACACACCAATTCTTAGGATCGAACCTGTGATATTGGTCTTGAACTGATTTGAGATCAAACAATTAAACCCTCGGTTCACATTCATATCTTTCTAATCTAAGCAAGATTTCAAATAAAAGTAACACATGATCAGATTGAATCAACTACATTCTTTAATTGTTTATGTTTATGGGCTTGATCCAAATCCTTATCAAAAGCTTGTAAGGGTCAAAAAATGGAAGTTTTTCTACATCTAAACACAATTACAAATCAGCTAAACTTCTAATTTTCATGTGTAAGCACAAACTTGCCTATTGATTACTGTTATGGAGTAAGAAAAGTTGGAACTATTACATCAAACTTACTACCCTCAATCTTCTTATTTTAACTCCTGTACATTTCTGGGTTTGAGAGCGGGACTCCGCGAATGGACGATTGCCACTGCAATCGAGAAAGATTGCAGAGATGATAGTTTTGGTTGAAAATGAACAAAGTACAAGCCGTCGCGGATGTTCGCCATCCTCAATGTTGGAAGACCATTCTCTGACCCCTGAAACACATCAGTTGAATTCTCATTTATCTGATGAGAATAATATCTAACTGTGGTTGCAAAAACAGGACTGTCATGAATCAAAATTACTAGAATGGTTCAAAAGTTGAAATTATGCAAACATAAGTGAACGTGCAACTGCGAAGCTAACATCTCACATATGATAGAGGGAGAGTATGCGTGTATATATTACCTTGGCATGTATGTTAAACGCCCTGCACTCCTGCGTGTCTGCTTGGCGTGAACTATCTTCATTGAGTGATTGGCCTTCAAGTACAGTTAGAGGACATCCGATATCCCAACCGCCACAATCACAAAGTCCACCTGATTTCCACCGTTCCTTGAGGGTCGAAGGACCGCAGTTCCTTGTTCTAGGCCCACCATGAAGACCAGCCGGGATAAGAATATCCATGCTCGTCGAACACTTTCCGCTATTTTGTGTGCAACAGTCAACCTGCGATGAGGTTTCAGGTGAATCGTGTGTTTGTTTGGTCTCAACCTGTTTGAGAAATTTTAAACCCCAACCTCCAACTCTACTACCCCTATCTTCAGGGAGATGGTCTCTCACAATAATGGTAGCCAATTCAAAATTGGGGGCAAGATCACGAGCACGAATTAAGTCTCCGGGGATGTTGAGTTTATTCGAGTATGGTTCCCAAGAGCAAGAATCTTTTATGACATCTGATCTATTGAAGCTGGGTATGTTTCTTAGTTTATATGAGTTACTGTTCCTAAATACTTCTGCCACCTTTCTTGGAAATGCCTTATTCTTCTTAATGATAGTGTTTGAAGCATTCATCTCAAATTCAGAATTTTCAGTACCACCAAACAACACAAATTCAGTATCTGCAATTTTCGAATTATTCGGACAGACACTATACGAAGTTGACACAGTCATTTTACCAACAATACAGGGTCTGCTATTTCTAACTCCGCTATCCTTTAGGCCACTCTTTTCGGAATGGAACAGATAAACATAGTTCCATGCCTTATTATCTGCTGATGCAACCTTCGATGAGCTAGCTACATAGACTTCCTTCTCATCGTCTACCGAGAAGATGAAGTGAGGATTTCCTTCCTTCCATGTGAACTGAAGCATACCCTGGCAAAGCGATGTGGAAGGCGAGCTCGAAGAAGACTGGTCAGAACATAGAGAACTTCTGCTGGGAGTAGAGAAAAACCTCTCATTTGCTGTATCAGACCCATCTTGATGACTTTCCTTTGTCGGTTTTGCGTTTCCTATTTTCTTCAATGAAGATATGTCGACACCACCGAGAGAGTCAACAAAGTCGTTACCTGCTAAGCCTTTGATGTCATTCAAATCTATCTTTATGAAGTTTGAAGAGCCATCTGTGATACCAAGTTGTTGCAGTAAAGGACTCTTCAATATGTTGATCATGCTCTTACTTCCCATAATTGAACCAACAAACCACAGTTTGCTCGAGCTTACAACTGTATTGCCATCCTCGCCTGTTGACGGGCACGTGATAACAAACCTTTCCAAATCATCCATCCCTCTTGTTCTTAATTTAGTCGTACTCAAATTTTCAGTCAAAGCACCAGTTTTCACAGAGCTTAAGTTTATAGAAACATTGCATTGTGCAGCCTTCAATGCACTAATCTGAATCAACTCCAAGCATCGTCGAAGATATTTCTCATCTATCGTTACCATATACTTCGGAACCTTATAGTCTAACCCTATATTACACTTAAAAAACGAATCATGAACATGGCTTTTACCAATTCGGTTTTGCTTCAACTTCAAATATAATGCATGAGGTAGCATTACCCTCTTATTCAACCCTCTTGATATTGATTTTGACAGACCCAATTCACCAGTTTCTAACAATTCTTCATCCTTGTTTCTGTCGCATAAAGAACCAATTTCACTTTGTTGATCTTTCTGAGCATCGATATACGTTGGTTCCATACTCTATCTCCAGTAACTTAAGGATCATCAATGGCTCAAAAATCTCTCCTTCACAACCAGAGACTTGATTCAAGAGAAAAACTTCTCTACTAACCTCTCTGTCCAGATCACATGTTTCTTCAAGGCCTGAATACAAAAATTGGAAGCAATCTCTAAGATCCAGCAAAAATCTTAAAGAAGAGAAGATCTGAAAACAATTCAAAAAACAAAAACTTCAATCCATGAACTGAGATCATATCTGCTACTAAGTTTTGGGTTGTGACTAACATAACACGCAAGGAGACGGAATTTTCATCTTCCCTCTCGTCCTCCATGATCAATCGTTTCAAGGATTGTCTGCTTAAATTTGAAGCTAAAACCAGTCCTAAATCTGAAACATATTCAGATGGCTAGAGCTAAGAAAATAGAAAGGCAATCTCCAACCAAAAGACATGAAAGCACACAAAGAATCAAGCAAAAAAAACGCCATCAAGCTTGAGAATGGCTTGCAATTGATCCCAGAAGGTAGAAAAAACTGAGAAAACAAAGAAAAAGAGGCAAAAATAGGGCAAAAGATCCAATATATGTGCAACCCCACAAGAGAGAAAGCAGAGCTTTAGAGGCTAAACATGATTAAGAGAGATAAACCCACAAGCCACAACACACAACACCAAAGTTCTTACAGAAAGTAAGCTCAATAAACAAGTAAGAGTATAAAACAGAAACAAAAATGATGAAAAGGAAAAGAGAAGAGTATAATACTAACAACAACAACAACACCAATAAACAAAGCAAATATAAACTTTTCTTCCCTTGCCTCAAGAAATGGATCCAAGGAGAAGCAAAAGATCAAAATCCAGTCCAAACCAGTCAAAGAAGCAGAAATAAAAAAAGAGACCCACAAGAGAAATCACCTTAATCTCCACAGAAATCCTCACACACCTTGAAATTAGAGCATATATTCTGCAAAAAAAAAGAAAGAAAATAAAAGGGCACCACCAAAAGGGCCAGTAGCTTAGTGGGTGAGAATCAATATTCTAAACAGAACCAAAGCACATGGAAAAGCAGGATGAACTTTATGACCCTAACACTGGCAAAACTGCAAAACCCTTTTCCTTTATTTGGGAGAAAAATGGCAGAAATCAACCGTTTGGAGAGAAACAAAATGGTGGGTTTTGTGAAGAGCACGTTGTTGGGAGTTGAAGGAGAAAATGGGGGATATGGGATTAAGGTCAATGAACAGAAATTGCGGTGGTTTTAAGGTCCCACCGCCATGGCTGAAACGAATTCTTTCGTTTTTAGAGAAATCCAGGTTCAGAAAAACTGATTGTGAGCTGGTGCGCATATGACTGAGTCCACTATGTAAAATGGACCCACCTCCCCAAATGCTATGTGAGATCAGAGCAATTGTGAAAGAACAGTTTCTTTTGGGAGAAATTGGAGAATTTGGGATTTGGGTTTTTTAATTCATCAACTTTTTTATCCAGTTCTTGTGTTTTTTGGATTGTTTCCTTTGAAGGTGAAGCAAAGCATAATTAGTAGTTTAAGAGGCAAAATGTAGTAACCAGAAAAAAGTGTAGATTTTTTTTGGGTAAATTATAGTTATACATTTGGTGTATATGGTTAAAATGAAGGTTATAGTTTCATTTGATTTTACCATTCAAATTTACCACTTGAATCAAAATTAAAATTTAATTTTCTTCGTTCGTAATTATTGACGAAATTAAGTATATACAAATGAGAATTTGCACTCTATAACAAATTATCTACCTCACATTATAATTCTCTTTAATTATTGTTGAATTAATAAATATTAATAGCTTAATAAAGAACGCCATATAATTCAACTAACATGAAGTTTGTGTCCTTTACATTTATTTGAATTTATCACACAAAAAAGTATATCAATCCATGTGATTTATCATTTGTTACTACTATTGGAGTAAAAATTGGTTAAAATATTTTTTATTGTTAATTTATTTCTATATTTTAAAAGAAGGGAATTTGCCTTCTATATTTTAAAATTATAGCAACCTTTTTTAAAAAATTCATTTATAGTAAAATCTAAATAATTATTTTAAAAATACTCATTTTACCTTAACTCAATCAATAATCACTAATCAATCAAATGAAAAGGAATTGAACTCAATCAATAGTCACTAATTGAGTCAATCAAATGAAAGAGATTGAACTCAATCAAATGAAAGAGATTGAACTCAATGATCACTGATTGAGTCAAT
>JBBMEF010000022.1:3057619-3092521 GCA_037832685.1 Sicyos baderoa | reverse complement strand
GATAAAATTTGAAATAAAATAATATTAAAATTATGATTAGACAATTGAAAAGAATTAACATTTAAATTAAAAAAAAAAAAAATCATGATTTATTAAGTACTCCACACGTGGGCAAGGAAAATGTAAGAAAAGTTAAAAAAAAAAAATTAACGTGGTTGATTTTAAACCACAAGATTTTTTATAAGCAGTTGAACTCTACCGGGCAACCATCAGAGGAGTTTTTCTCTTTCATATTTATGTGTGGATTACTTTAACTGATCAATCCATCGTAAAAGAGGACAGAGTACAGGAACTGTCCATAAAAGGTTACAAAATAAAGCTGCATCTTAGGTTACATATGTTGTTTTGTTTTGTTGGTTGCTAATTAGTTAATATTTGTCTTGAAGATGTGACGCCATTAATTATCTTATTTGGTGTTAGTTGTGCTCTGCGTACGGTTTGTTGGTCATCTCTTCCCTCAATTTGTACTAAAAAAAAAAAGAAGTTAATAATTGTCTTATATTCATGTTTTTCTCTTCGAGTTGGCTTATGATCTATTTTCATGAGCGATTATGCTTTTGTTAGTTTCTTATATTCATGTTATTTAAAATTTGATGGGTTAGGGAAGAACATTTAAAAAGGTTTAGATGGGTTAAGATTAATAGATTAAATAATTTTAACATGTTAAGAGTTTCATCTTCTTTCTTCAAATTTTAAACTATGGTCATCTTTTTTTTTTTGAACTCAAATGACCGCTTATAAGTTATTTGTAAAGTTCAAGGACCAAAATGGAACAAATATGATAGTTGAGGAACTAAAATGGTATTTTAACCCATTTGAAATTTAACTAACCCAACAAAATTGAAATTCTTTGAAGCTTAAATAGAGGTTAGATTTTGAACCTCTTTGATCAATCAGGTAGAACAATGTATGTTCAATCATGAAGCTTTAACTTGAAGGAATGGTTTTTAAACCATGGAAAGTTTGGAAAACATGATGATGACTGATGAGGTTCTTGAGTTGCTGATTATATAACAACACTACTGCGAATTTGAGATTAAAACATGAACAGCTGACAAAAACATTCGTGAAATCTCGAAATCTCGAGATCAGGAGCTATAAACAACAGAAAGAAAGGGTATATAGATGCTTATTAGCCATGATAAGTAGAGGGAAAATTCCAAGTTTTTGCACTACACAAAATGTATTATTCTGCATTTTCAAATGCTGAACTAATCAATCATTATCAGCATCATTCGTATAGAATATATCACTAGGAAGGTGATCTTACAAACTCGAAAATCGAAACACTACAAGATGTCACCGGGGACACATCGCCAAATGCCGCAAGGGAAACAACATATTAATCGGTTGATCTTTGAACTCGTCGTAGTAGCAAAGCAATCGGTATACAGTCAGAAACACCACCAATGACTATCAGTTTAACTCCGTAAAGCATCTACATAGTTCTTGTCATTATACACTAGTATTTGATGTAAAAATCTACATAATTATACAGCTGCAAGAATCGCCCTCCTCGTCCCCGAAGTCGCTCACATCGCTGCAGAAACACACAGAGAGACCAGACCAAATTGTGAATCTATAAAAGCAAGGAAATACTCAGTTCAGAACAATATCCACTGCATTCAAAGCAGATTCCATCTAGTTTATAGAAAGTAGCTAAGCACTCGTTTCGATCGACTTTCTAAGTATTTCAAAGTTCTTTTTTTAAGCATTTGAAAAGTCATTTCAAACCGTCAATTAGGTCGAAACTATCCCCCAAATGAAGCTGAAAGTACAACAAATACAAGCATCATATCCCTCAATACAAGGCATTTCAAGTAGATTATAACGAAAAGTAATACGAGCTTCGATAGATGTCCGCTGTCCTAACAAAAGATTGTCATCAATGCAATAGAAAAACCAAAAGGAACAGACCATTTCAACTCTTTTTTCTTTAAAACTGAGAATCATAGTTTCGCCCAACTACATATCCGGGACATCCGCGCCCGTCTCAAGTCCTAGACCCGAGAGACAACAACTAAAATCACTACCAATACAACAATAGTCAGTTCCCAAATAAAGAAATTCTCAGCTTCTTCGACAACACAACAGCAACTCAATGCCCCATTCTAGATTTCAATGCTCCTAAAAACAGAAAACCCAACTTCACCAAACAACATAAAACAAACCAAAAACATCATGAAAATGCACAAAAAAAGAAACCAAAAATCTTTCTACCTCGGTTGAAACTCCAAAATCTCCGCTAGGTTATTACCATTACTATCATTCCACCGGACTTTCATCCTCGGCTTATCCGATTTCCTCGACATTCCACCACGCCGAGGCGGCAGTAACGCATTCGACTCACTGCAATCTTCGCCGTTACCGGAATCCCCAAGTTCTCCGGCAGCCACAGAATCCACAGTCTCCTCTTTGCAGCCTTTAACATCCTTAGAATCGCCACCCATAGTTCAAACTCTCACAAACCACAAATCGAATCGGAAACTTGCCCTACCAGCTACGCCAAAAATCGGACAAAAATTTCAGATTTCTGAATCGAATCATCTCAGAAATCAAATTCATCTGAAACCCATAAAATATTTTCACAATCCAACCACTGGAAACTCAAATTCAACAACTGGGTCAACGCTCAGTGGCTCAAAAACCCCTCTTTTGAAAGTAAAAACCCAAGATCTAAAATGCTAACCAAACAAAGAAAAAAGATGGATAATAGATTCTCGAGAAAGTGACGGAAAATTAAACCCAAAAAAACAAAATTTTAAAAATTTTAAAAATGGGGTTTGCAAATATAACATAACGAAACGAAATTTTATTTCAAAATTGTGAATTTGCGATTTTGTGGTGATTGTTCAAATCAGAGAGAAGAAAAGTGTTAACTTTTTTGTGATTGGTCAATAGTGGTGTCGAATAATTTTTGTGAATCGGACGGTTGAGATTTGACGGATGTGTGGGTCCCAATGGCGGGTGTTCGTTAAATCCGTTGCTCATATACTGTCGGTTTTTGGATCTTGTTTCTATTCTATTTATGTTATTTTTCAGCATTAATTTGATGTCGTCGATGTGGAGTTGTTTTTGGATCATAATTTTTTTTGGATCATAATTAGTAATTTAGTACTTTGGAATTAGTTATTTGGGTTTCCTTTTCAATAATACCCACTAATGTCAATTGAAATTTCATCATACCCTATATATATATATATATATTTTTTTTGTAAAATGCATCATCCCCTATCTTAGTAACCAAAATATATGTAAATTTATGTGGGTTTGATGGAGAATGACTACATCCATTTCTTGGTGTTTATGGAAAGTGGAAAGGTTCAAATTTGAGGACAAATTATTCTAATCGAGGTTGTGTATCAATTGAAAATTTAAGAAACGAAAAATAGAATTTCATAGTTAACTTTTTAATTGCATACATATACATACACATATATACATATATTAGTTTCGATGATTCTATCAAAAGATTTTCGATTCAAACCTCAAAAACGACCTTTTAATCAGACGAAGATAGAATGTATCTTTTTTCTCATTTTTGTAACTATGACTTAACCATTCTTATCTCGTAGTGGTATAGTTTTTTACCGCCCGTTTCGGTAGGATGTATCTTTTCAAATCATCAATGAAAATGTGTTTTGTTTCCTATGAAAATAAATAAGTCGCCAAGAAGATGCTACATGTAATGAAATCTGTTGATACAAGGTAGAAATCAAGAAAAGGGGCCAAATAAAGTCTGGATTATGCTAATTTTCCAAACCAATAGGGACCACCATTAAGTTATATCTAAACCAAAATCCAAGCTACAAAAATATCCACATTCACAAGCATACACAAAACCCATCAGCATGCTTACATTACAGCTCTCACTTTCCACCATTTTTATGGCAACTTGAATTTCTGCTACTGCCCTTGGTTTACTTCGATTTACGGCAAAAACAGTGAAATGCTGATCAAGTCGGTCCCAGAAGTGGTTCGATCAGTTGAGAGGCAAGGCCATTGCCGATTCGCAGGTAAATTGGTTTACTTCATCAGTCTGTTTCTGAGGTTCTGCAAATGTTCGATCGATGAATCTATTATGGTATTTTTCTTTTAGCAAGGCTAGAACCATTGCCAGATTCAACAGATGAGAAAATGTACGGATTATATCACTCAAAGAAATGTAAACAATCGCACGTTCACCTTGCTGGCAGTGCAGACAGGCAATGAGCTGTTCAAGAGTGTGACAGCCTTTTGCACATCTCTTTCTCAACTTCCATCAATCATTATGCAAAAACCAAGTTGACCTATAAACATCACCACAATAAATTAATTCAAACAGTTCGTATAATGATGCTGAACAGAATCCGTTAGGATCCCACGTCGAAGGTTGGAGACCTCGTAGCAATATATAAGAAAGATAGAGCAACTAGTTCAAGAAGGGTGATTCGGATTTTTACAATAAAGAAAAAAAGGGGGAGAGGGAAATTTCTTTGTTTATTGAAGATCACAAATCACAAGGAAATGGCTATCTCATCCAAAGCTTCACATCAAAAGATCAAACATGGTTTAAATTTTAAAATCAAACATTACCCCAAAACAAATTACACACCTTATTCCTCAAACATCCCTCTCTTTCTCTCTGTCTCTAAATCAAAACACAATCCCCTCCCTAGATGGTCATTCATGGAGAATCAAAACAAACAAAGCAAGTGGAAACTCTCATTACAATCTCAAGCCACATAGTACATTGGATTTGGAAGCTTGAATGTTCTTCTTGCACTTGGACTCCCCTCAATGCTGCTGTATTGGTCTCCCACTATCCCCCAAATCTTATACCCTCCATTCACCAATTTTCTTCTCACATCTGACTTGTATTTCCCCACTTCCTTATCTTCATCTTCAGCTCCCCTGCATCCAAACAAACAATCAACAAAAAAAGAGACAGGATTTGTGATTTGTGGTTTCTGAAGTGTGAGTTTGACCTTAAGATGAGATTGGTCCATCCATGGTAGCCCACTTGAACAAGATTCTCAATGGTGGCTGATCTTAGAGCTTCCCTTCTTGCAGAAATCAAAATGATGTCGACTCCTCTCGCTTTCAATAGATTGAAAAACTTCAATGAGTGCCCCAATACTGGTGCATTGGCCTTGCTCATCCATGCCTCCAGATCAGTGAGATTCAATTTCTTGCCCCTGCAATCCCACAAATCCCATTCAACAAAACATTTAAAATTTTGATAGGGTTGTTAGGGTTAGTTTAAGGGTATTGTAGTAAATGTCTAAAGGATTTTGTTAGAAAATTAGTTATAAATAGAGGGGAATATGTATGTATCAAAGTATTTTTGGCCACTTTGGTATTAGGCTCAAGAGTATTCTCAAGAAGGGAAGGTTCCAAGTATCTTATAATAGAGTTTTGGTTCTTGTCCGGGTCTTATAAAATTTCAGATATTTCGAACAAACTCAAGACTCAAATAAACATCTCTATTAATTTGAGACTTTTTTTGGTGCAACCAAAATCAAGGTCACAAAGGCATATCTCCAAAATGGAGAGTATCATCATATCATCAAATCGTATAAGAGTCATACCCCTAAATTAGTCATGTTGGTTGGGAGCCATAAGACATAGTCATGGTAAAAATCTTTGGCAATGAGCTAGTAGGAGTGAGATATAGATGGATTGACTAGAAATATATTCTTAAGAGAAAATGAGTCAGCTATAGACAAATTGACAAAACTAATCATCAACAAGTGGCTCAAATGGTCAATCCATGATAGTCATCTACTAGGAATTAATTTACAACGAGTTTCAATATTCGAGATGTGCGAAAACTGGCCCGTCACAGATATAAAAAAGAATACAAAACCATGAAAAGGGTATGATAAAAAGGGGGAAAGAAAGCTACCCAAATTGTTTTTTCTTGAAATAAGGCACAGTGGAGAGAAGGGTATCATCGATATCAAAGATCCAAGCATCGGTGCCATCGCCCTTAAGCGAGCAGCCCTTAGAGACATACACAACGCACTCTTCAAGGGTTCGCTCAGAATCGACTTTGTACTGAGCGGAAGTAACGTATTTCCCAATGTAGCTAACGCATTCCTCAGGCACCACGTAGAAGTTTCTGATGTTGTGAAGCTCGACGTTCAATCGCCAGCTCTCGCAGTAGTTTTTTAGGCTGATTTTGACGCCATTTTTGGTCCTTTGGTTCAGGATGTTCCAGTCGGAAACTGACGCGGTTGTTGCAGTGATCAAAAGGGAAAGGAAGATAGAGAAATGGGGTAGGAGGGATTTCGCCATTGAACTTGAGATTTTAGGCTGTGGAGAAATGGGGTTTGTAAGCGCTTTAAGTAAGGCGTTGGAATGGAGGGGATGAAGATCCAAAGGGGCTGAGTCAATTCTGCCAGATTAGATCACATGGACCCTCAATAATGTTCCACCACTACTCAACGACTAATTAGAAATTTTTTTTCTTTTTAATTCGAAATCAACTAAACGACTAATTACTTTTACTTAGTAACAATCCAATGTGCAAATTGTAATTCATCAATTCTTACAAATACCGATTTCATCGATCGATTCCACAACATGGAGTGAAAATGAATTAACAACAAACCAGATAATCAAACTAACATAATCTAAAGCAATAACATTATTTGAGGGATTGTTTATATGATTATTTTGGTTCTTGAACGTAATTTTGAAATCTGATTTATATGGAATAAGATTAAGTTTACTAAAAGTTGATATACAATTGTGCATTCTCACGATTGTTGAGTTCAAAAAACTACAAATAATTAGTGAATCATGCGAACTATTACATCTACAGCGTTTAAAGGGTCTTCTTCAAAGAATTTATTTTATTTATAAAAAAAATGTAATAGAAAATTATTTGATTAAAAATGTTGTGTAGATGCTGAGAAATAATCAAATCAATCTTGAGGAATGCATGTAACGTGGTAGAGAGTCATAACCTATTAAACATACATTTGCTTGGTATATATATATATACACATTTGATAGACAAAAATCAATTAGTAGATAAATCCTATTGAATATATATTTTATATGACAAAAAAGTCAGAAACAAAATCGGCTGGATTGTCCACGGTTGAGGATGCTATTGATCACTTTGTTCAAATGTGAAGGGATTGTCAATTACAATAGAGCAATACGAGTCAAATGTCCAAACACTACCCAAGATTCCAAACCCCCGA
Organism: Sicyos baderoa; assembly: GCA_037832685.1. NCBI lineage: Eukaryota > Viridiplantae > Streptophyta > Magnoliopsida > Cucurbitales > Cucurbitaceae > Sicyos > Sicyos baderoa. The sequence goes on along the minus strand of JBBMEF010000022.1, from coordinate 3,085,325 downwards.
ATTCCAAATTCAAACTCTTGGATTCCAAATGGCATACCAAACAAGAGGTAACACTTGATAGTTAGTGATATAACAAATTAAGACAAAAAGTATAAGAATAAGGTTTAAAACCAATCATAACTTGGAGACAACAAGAGGGAACCAGATTGGACAACTTCTGAAAGACAAGGATTTAGGACTTTGATAATACAAACCAATTTCCCAAATTTCTAGCCTCTATATATAGACAAACAAACATTAGAAAATATAATGGGTTCATCAGCAAAAATCTGATTTGCTCGAAGTTGGAAGAATGTAGAGACCACATGGAACAGATGTGAGCTGAAAGTGTTTCCCACATCTGTAACGATGGACTCGTCAATGTTCCAGACTTGTAACTGTATCAAATCATTAAATTAAAATATGATACATGACTAAGTCTGGGAGCAACAGATTTGACGCACAACCCATTCAAAATCGAATAACTAAAAAACATATGATCAAAGAAATCATAATCTATACAACAAAAAATTGGTAACACAAAGCCAGAGATTTCGGAATTAGGGCAAAAAAAGGAGAGGAGGGAGGAATGATGGAGATTTTGGATGTGAAAAGAAATTAGGGTTTACCTGATAGCAGGCTTCCGTTTGAGTGACTGAACTCGGTAGGGTTTTGCCTGTATTTATAGCGGGGCTGATCGTGGGTTTGGGCTTTGAAGCCCAACTTTGGTTGGATAGATTTGTGCCCAATTCTGATATCCCATTGAAGGCTAATTATATTAAATTCCTTTTTTTAGGTGATATATAAATTCCTAGATTCTTATAACGAAATAATGACTTATTTTTTTAATATTCGACCCATCTTTTATCTCGACCAGTGTAACGTCACACGGCTGAACCCTATAATATTTGGATGCCAAAATAGTTTAGAAGAAATTAATTTATAAGTAAGTAATCACCATAAACTGTACTCATCACTTTGTGTACCTTAATATCTTCTTTGACCAATTGAGTCACTTCTCATTCACTCTCCTATATCAGTTCACGGGATCACTTTTTGGTTGTTGGCTTCTTTTAAGGCTCTTATAATTTATTGTGACACTTTTCTTCACGCTTTTTATGAAAATCTGTATGTTGGATTGTTCTCTAGGTGCTTCAACATATAGACATACAGAACGGGTCTTAGGAGTCCGCTCTCCTAGTTTGTCTCTAAGTTATGGTTAATTTTGCAATTGTTTGAATTAATGGTTAATAAAGGTTGTAGTTTGTTAGAAAAAAAATAATAAATAATTAGTATTTGACTTGGTTGATTGGTTAATGCGCATAAAAAGGGCACATGGTAAATATGGTTATGGTTATGGATCTTTGGTCCAGAAGTGGGCCGAACCACAGAAGTATATAAATAAACCGGCCCATTTCTCACAAGCTTTGAAACCCCTAGTATTGGCTCCCAGTCCCGCGTTGCTGGTTCGCCCGACCTTCCACCACTGCCGTCCCCGCCGTCTGCAATTCCTGCTCCGCCGCCACTTCCACTCATCAACCTCAGCTCTCCGCCGCAATGATCTGCTCTAGTGAGCTCTCCGTTCTTTCATTGTCTTAAATTCCTCGCTTTGCTTCTTCTTTTCGTGCTCATCTCTGCTTTTGGTTTGTTTGTGTTGCAGTCTCCGGCGAGATTCCGGAAGAGCCAGTTGTCTCTAAGAACTCTGGATTACTCTTCGAGAAGCACTTAATTGAGAGGCACATTTTGGTATGCTTTTATTCTTTCCCTCCCACTCCACTTTTTTTCTTCGTTTCTTTTTAGGGTTTTGTTTGCATTTGTTCGGTTTTCAGTTTGTTCACTTGTGCTTCGGTTCTTTATTCGTGATTTTCGTTTCTTTGGCTCGTGGAACTACATTAATGGGGGTCATGGAAATGGTTTGGGGTTGGGCTTTGGGGGTTAATTTCTCGGTGACCCTCCATTTCGCTTCCGGTCCTACGTGCCACAGTCTAGAGACGGGCCAGTGGTTCTCCAAGTTTAGAGGAGCAAAACAAACTACAAGTTCCCGATTCATTAAAAATGGGGTTAATTTCTCACAAAAATGTTGTATACATGAGTTAATGAATCATTTTCAGTTTTTTTTTGTTTTGCTTCGACAACAATATAAGTTTTGATGGATCTACTTGAAGGAAATTTAATTTAAAGTTTTACATTGTTTTATTGATTTGTTTGGATACTCTCTTAGAATTATTTTCAACTAAATTAATATTATGATTGATTAGTTTAATTGTTTTTGTTGCATCTTCAGGAATATGGGAAATGCCCTGTTACAGGAGAACCCCTTTCCATCGGTGACATTGTTCCAATTAAAACTGGAAAGGTATGGAAATATCTGTAATTCTATGTACAGATATTTCTCTCTTAAACACATATTCAATCAATGTTGCATGTTCGTGCGGACTTGGACAAACAATGTCTGAATTAAAAGTCAAGTGGTCTCTAAAATCTACCTAGCTCTACTATTTGATGAAGCTGAAGAGTGTCGGGTTAAATGCAGGGACTTCAGATAATCTATTAGAGTTTTCATCTGAATGTCTTTTCTTTCTAGTGTTCCTTTTTTAACTTCCCTCTTGTCGATTAATCTTTATGCAGATAGTCAAGCCCAGGCAAGCTGCTAGCATCCCTGGAATGCTTGGAATGTTCCAGAATGTATGAAATTATGGTCTATAATCTATTTCTTCACTGTAGCTTTGATCACTATTCTTGAAAATTCTATATTTTGCCCCTGGAATCCTCGAGAATTCTATATCCTACATTTTTGTGTTTCATGAGTATTTTTATTAACTCGTGAGATCTTGTGTATAATGTATGAAGTACGGAAGCAGTTTAATCTTTTGTGTAACTTATTATACATTTTATCCCTCGATTTGTTGACTAAGCATGGCGTGCGATATATTGAGAAAAGTCTTCAAGTTTATCATGCTTGTTTTTTAGTAATTTATCTCTAGCCGGTTCTTTTACTATAACCTTAGTTATTGCATAGTTATTACTTGGCATTCGACAAGCTTAAGTGTCATTATTTTTGGGACTTCATGATAAGCTATCTTATGTTTTAAGTTCTTAGATGTATTATCAAGTTATTATTCTCTAACATAAAATGGCCTAATGTGTCCCCAAACGGCGGGGTCGTTTGTAGAGGCTTGGGGTCCCCATGGTATACTCACTTGGAGGTCCCAAGTTTGAAATCCATGAGAAATCTTAATTGTAAAATCTCTTGTTGTCTCCCAGGTTTGGGCTTTTAGATGGGTGCTAGTGTCCCCTGGAATGTAGTGGGGGAAAAGCTCTGATTTCCAGTTATTAAAAAAACATAAAATATTTAATACTTATTTCTCTCTATCTTATTTTATAGTTATTGTATATACAATTTTTTTAAATGAAGAGAGAAAAAAAATACGATTTTTCTTTAATTACAGGAATGGGATGTTTTAGTGCTGTCCAATTTTGCACTAGAGCAGCAGCTTCATACAGCTAGACAGGAGCTCAGTCATGCCTTGTATCAGGTATGTAATATATATTTTTTAAATTCATTCATTCCCAATTTCCCTGGGTGTAAAAAACAAATGTGACTGTTATTTCAACTTGGGTATTGTAAGTTGTAACCATGTCTAACGCTTCTTTGTTGATTTTTTTTCGTTTCATAATCCATCAGTGTTATATATTTTGGCTGCATGATTTTGCTAATGGATTTTGACTTTTTTCAGTTGCGTATTTTTTTAGGCTATTGCATGTTTTTCTTTTGTAATCCACCGGCTAGCATTTATGTTTTTCTACTTGGTGTAGTTACCATAAGGCTAACTATTGGTTTATTTCTCTTTTTTCTTATAGCATGATGCTGCATGTCGTGTAATTGCAAGACTTAAAAAGGAACGGGATGAAGCTAGGTCATTACTTGCTCAGGCAGAGAGACAGATGCCATTGGCATCAACTTCAATTTCATCCAATGCTCCTGTCAATGTTAATGTTAATGGGAAACGAGGTTTGTACTTTCAATCATCCTATCAAGTGGATTTTCACAAACCCTCTGGATCTGATTTGACTTGATTTCCATTGTGCCAGTCATTGAGGATGAGGAATTTGGTCCTGATGGGAAGAAAATATGTCCAGGAATATCTGCCGCTGACATCTCGGAGCTCACAGATTGTAATGCTGCTCTTTCACAACAAAGGAAGAAGCGGCAGGTATTTTGATGATCTTAAAAATTATTTGAATAAAATTGTGTTCTTTCCTATATATATGTATTTTTTTTTAAAAAAAAATACTCTTAATTCCTATTACCTTATTGAGCAAAAGGTTTTTTTTTAATGGACAATGCGAATGTTTTTGATGTTAGGGCTTCCTCATAATGATATTAACTCATTATTTGATTCTCAGATTCCTCCTACGTTGGTTCCTATTGAGGCTTTAGAAAGTTACACACAGATTTCAAGCCATCCACTTCACAAAACAAGCAAACCAGGGATTACATCTCTTGATATCCATCCCGAGAAGGTATGATTCTCAAGTGCATGAGCCTGTATTACTCAGTGATTTGCGTAACAAGTATTATGAGGCCTTCATTTTACAATTACTTGAGAGTGCATTTAACCATTAATCTTTCAATGGGATTTTTTGGGATGAAGAATGTGGTATGCATGTATTGAACACTTGTTTCACAGTTCATTCCTCTTACTTTATCTTCCCCTTTTAACTGCTCAAACTTTGAAGCCATAAAATAAATATAGTTCAAATACTCATTAGTCTGAAGCATTCATCTTTCCTTCCCCTCCTTTTTGGTGAAAAGTGAAACTCGTTAATTTTGCTCCTCAGACAATTTTGCTATAATTTTGTTATAATTAGTTAGTTACAAATTTGCTATAATTGTGGGCATTAGTTAGTTATAATTTTGCTCCTCAGACAATTTTCTTTTGCTGATTTTAGGATATCATTGCCACTGGAGGGCTGGACACTAATGCTGTTATTTTTGGTCGATCATCTGGGGAGATTATATCTACACTAAGTGGCCATTCAAAGAAGGTTTCTTTGCTGTATAGTAGCATTCAAATCAAGTGTTGGGGCTATGTATTTTTAATATTATTCGCTAATAGGTGTATTGAACATTGTTTCTTTAGGTAACAAGTGTCAAATTTGTTGCCCAAGATGATTTGTTCCTGACTGGTTCAGCTGACAAGGTGGGTTTTTCATGCTATGCTTATGAGATGAAAATATTATGTTTTGTGATTGACCGTTTACAAATTTGTAATTGCAACTACTTAATCTTCCAAGCATTTTCATGTTTAATAATTTAAACATATACAAATACATGTACTACTGATTTTTTCCATAAATTCTTTGTTCTTCTAAACTAAGTTCAGCTGACAAGGTGGGTTTTTTCATGCTATGCTTATGAGATGAAAATATTATGTTTGTGATTGTCTGTTTACAAATTTGTAATTGCAACTATTCAATCTTCCCAGCATTTTTATGGTTAATAATTTAAACATATACATGTACTACTGATTTTTCCATAAATTCTTTGTTCTTCTAAACTAAGTTAAAGCTTTAGGTCCCATTTACTTTGGCTTCATGAACGTAGTTATCTCAATTTAACCAGGAGTTGATCATCCTATACCATTTGATTTTTTTTTTTTTTTTTTTTCAATCTAAACTATTGCTATTTTTGTTCACTATCTAAGAGATAATGACGACTTTTCCTAATTGGTCAGACTGTCCGTGTGTGGCAACAATCTGATGATGGCAACTACAATTGTAGGCACATTTTAAAGGATCACACAGCTGAGGTAAGTCAATTTTTAAATCAAGAGTCATCAGTTAATAATCTCAGCCAAGTTGTATGTGACTTGTTGTATGGTCTCAACGGCTGACACTGGTAACAATCTATAAGACAGAATTATTAAATAGTAGCTTATCAGATCTGATTTTGTATGACTAATTTCATGCCATAATGTACTGTAAAGTAACCTGAACTTTATAAATCTTACAGGTCCAATCTGTTACTGTCCATGCTACCAATAACTTCTTCGTTACTGCCTCCCTTGACAACACATGGTGTTTTTATGATCTTGCTTCAGGATTATGCCTGACCCAGGTTAGACAGTTGCTTAGTATTTCATTGCTTTTTTCTGTACATATTTTTATGTGCCAAAGTACTATGCCTACACTAGAGGTGCAAGCTCTTTTATGTTTTGTTTTTCAAAGATTGATGACTAGCTGTTCATATATGTCCCAATATCTGTAACTCTGTCAAAGGATTTGAATTCCATTAAGTCATGCTTTCAAAATATATTGAGATTTGATATTGCTTGCACAAAATTCAGCAATGTTAAGGGGTCATAGAGTAATAACCCAATAAATAGCATTATTTCAAACTCTTAACAAATACGAGGGCACTTAAGAGACTTAACACTTTCCTCAAATCTTTTTTTTAATGCTCCACAATTAGCCCCCTTTGCCAAATTGAGCATAGGTCGATTGTTTGATTACTCACCTCCACAGGGGTTGAACTCACATTTAGCCCCCTTTTAAACAATAAGCCGAATATTGTTATAGAATTGTAAACTAGAGAGCGAGAGAACTTATTTAAATAATAGTGTTATTTGAAGCCAAATATTGTTATAGAATTGTTAACTAGGGAGCGAGAGAACTTCTTTAAATAATTTGCTGCCTAGCCTTCCCTCCTCAGGGGTGGGGCAGTGGTCAAAGGCTTGAGCTTTGAAGGTGTGCTTCCTCGAGGTCTCAGGTTCGATACTCACATGTGACATTAATTTGTGAACACCTCCTATGTTTCCATTCCTTTGATGTCTCTCAGTTCCTGATCTGGGGACGAGTGTGATTACCTTGGGTATAGTGTAGCAAAGCTCCCATTGCTTATTTAAAAAAATAAATAAATTGTAGTGCTGCTGCCCAACATATTATTGAGAATAAGTTTGTGTTTGGCATTTGACCAACTTGTCAAGTTTTGACTAGTGTGTTAGGGTCAGGACGTTGCCTACATTTTGTAGGTAAAATATTTTAGATGTGCCTTACAATGAAGGTGTTCGTGTCGTTCATTGTCTCTCTCCATATAAATAATAGGAATTTTATTTTCCTTTTCAGGTTGCAGAGGCTTCAGATACGGACGGTGGCTATACATCTGCTGCCTTTCACCCTGATGGTCTTATCCTTGGAACAGGCACGTCAGAAGCCCTTGTTAAAATTTGGGATGTAAAAAGTCAGGTATAAGATTCTATCCACTTTGGATGATTCAACATTCTCAAATATGTAGACTTCATTTTTAATGCTTTTTTGCTTACAGAAAAATGTGGCCAGATTTGAAGGACACGTTGGAGCCGTAACGGCTATATCTTTTTCTGAAAATGGTTACTTCCTCGCGGTACATGTGTTTAAATAAGTTACAATTAAAGGCTTAACGATTTAACTTGGAGATGATGGTAACTAATAAAAATATAATCCATGCAGACTGCGGCTCATGATGGAGTGAAGCTGTGGGACCTTCGAAAATTGAAGAATTTCCGTACATTTGCACCATATGATTCAGAAACCCCAACAAACTCCGGTATGATTCAGATTTTAATCTAGTCTAGTATATCTGTGGGAAAAAATAATGCCCGATTTATCCAATTTGATCATATCTTGTTTGTTTCTGGTTCTGTAGTGGAATTTGACCATAGTGGATCTTACCTTGCGGTTGCTGGGTCTGATATAAGGTAAGCGTTTGACATTTTTTTCTCTTATATTTCTCTATTTCTTAATGGAAATCGATACTCAATTTATCTTTACTATTTGTTTTGTTCGTAAGTAATTTCCATGAAGTTTAATGTTGTGGTCTTAACTCGCAGAGTTTACCAAGTTGCTAGTGTGAAATCTGAATGGAATTGTATCAAAACTATTCCAGATTTATCTGGCACAGGTAGTTCCAAAACTCTCTTTCTCTTTATATTTTTCAATATTATCACATTACTAATAAAAATACATCAATTTATAATCAACACATGAGACATTGATAACCATTAGGAGTTGGTCAAATGATCAAGATGGGTGTTGTAAATTTTGGTTCTACTTTGTTTCAGGTAAAGCAACTTGCCTAAAATTCGGTCCAGACGCAAAGTACTTGGCAGTCGGTTCGATGGATCGGAATCTTCGGATTTTTGGCGTGCCAGGGGAAGACGGCTCCACGGAGGCATAAAGTTGCCTTCGTTTTGGAAGTACTAGAAAAGGTGAACGCTGGCTTTCCGAATTACAGGTTTGAATTATGGTATTGGAAATCGAGATTCTGAAGCAGAGGCATCTTTTTAGAGGTTCTCCAGGAAATTTGAGTTTATACACCCAGGTCCAACAAGTTGAGCAAAAAATATTTTCAGTCACTGGAAGTTTTATGTTGTTATTTTGAACTAATTAGGTTGATTCTCATTTCTCTATGAATGAATGTATGATTTTGCAGAGGCGTCTGCAGTTGAGTTAAAGTACCATGTAGTTATGCAACTGTTAATATACTCTTTGACATTTTTCATTTGTTGCATTTTGGTAGTGGAAATACTTCTTTATATTCATCTTTTTCTTTTAAATTATTTTTATTTTTCTTATGATATTGTTAATTCATAAGTAATGCTTCTTTCAAACCTTATGTTGAACTAAATATTATGAGTTCAATCTCTCTCCACTGTTCTAAAAATACATAGATCAAAATATTAAAATATACCTACGAACCTAAATGTTATGTTCCATCTCTCTTTTGTTGAACTAAAAATAGAACATAGATCAAACTAGATTAATTGATTTGTGTTCATAATTGAGTTAATTAGAATCTCAGTCATGTGTTTTAACTTTTTTTTTTTTTTTTTTTTATCTCTTACCTGTAATCTAAAGAAAAATATTTTACTTTAAAGTCTGATAACATATGTTAATTATTCTAGTTCCAACCTCATTTAAGCAATTTTACTCATTAAAAATGGGTCTATGTGGGAAATTTTGTCACACCTAAATAACCATCATGAAGTTGAGGATTTTGGAGAAGTAAAATGTGAAGAATTTAATTTATTACGGTTACTTAAACCTATAAATTATATGTCGGTGAGGGTTGAAATTACTTCTAATAATAAAAAAGCCTATATAGAGAGATAAAAGTGTTAAAATTACTTCTGATAGTTTATATCCTTTCTGAATATTATTCTCATTTATGAGAACTAGTTTAAAACTGTACTCAATTTCCACCCACTTTACACATACTAAATAAGTACTAATTTCTTTTCTAAATATCATTTTTTTTTCTTTCTATAGACATTGATAATTATTGCATAACTTTCTTACTTCAAGGAAAAATTCATGAGTGAAACAAGATGTTTCTTTAAGTTTAAATTCTCTTCCTTTTTTCTTTCTTTAAAAAATTCAAAATTTAATAACTTCACCGATTTTTGGGTCCCACTCCACTTATTAAGATTGTTAAATTAATCTCATTTAAAACTTTCTTCATAGTCAAACTTCTTCTTACACACTTCATCAAAGCAGATTTCTTCTCTGTTCTATTCATTCATAGTCTCCTCTAGCATTCAATGTTATGAAAAATCATGATCTTTTATTTTGTTTTTAGAAGAAACACATTTCACTATTTCAATAAAGTATCATTATTTTCTATTTTGTATATAGTTTTATTTTTCTCTCCTTATCAAATGTGAATTACACTCTTTTTTGGAGTGAAGAAAAAGATGTCCTCTACACATCTAAAGAGGCAAAGCCAAGACAAAGAGGAAGAAGAGTGAAAACCGTTTGCCATTTTTGAGAAAAAAGAGGTAACATTCCAAGTTTACAAGCAATTCCTTATTTCTATTTCTCTTTTAGAACAAACCCCATTTCCCCATTTCCTCCATTTCCTTCCAATCCCCCAATGTTGTGTACAGTTCCATGATTTGATTCTTCAATGAGGTTTTCCTCTTTCAGACCCTTCTCCCATTTTCTTCTCTATTTGGCTTTCTTTTCCATTTTTGCTCCAATCCCACATGCAAGAACTGCCTCTGATTACACCTCTTTGGTCTACAAGGGGTGTGCTAAGCAAGCACTCTCAGATCCAACTGGGGTTTTGACCCAAGCCCTTTCAACCCTTTTTGGCTCATTGGTTTCACAAGCCACCAAGGCCAAGTTCTACAAAGCCACCTCAGGAACTGGCCAAGCCTCCATTAATGGCCTCTTCCAATGCAGAGGGGACCTCAGCAATGGAGACTGCTACAAATGTGTGAGCAAAATCCCTCAAATTGTGGAGTCTCTATGTGGCAGAACCATAGCTGCAAGGGTTCAACTCTATGGCTGCTATTTGCTCTATGAGGTTTCAGGGTTTGCCCAAATCTCAGGGCTTGAAATGCTCTACAAGACTTGTGGGGCTACAAATGTTGCTGGAAGCGGCTTCGAAGAGCGGCGGGACACCGCCCTTTCTGTTTTGGAGAATGGTGTTGTAAGTGGCCATGGATTTTACACTACAAATTACCAATCTGTTTATGTTTTGGGGCAGTGTGAAGGGGATTTGGGGGACTCTGATTGTGGTGAATGTGTGAAAACTGCAGTCCAAAGAGCTCAAGTTGAATGTGGGAGCTCAATTTCAGGCCAGCTTTATCTTCATAGATGCTTTATCAGTTACAGTTACTATCCAAATGGGGTTCCCAGAAGATCATCATCATCATCTTTATCTTCTTCTTCATCAGGTAATGAAGCATCATCAATGGCTTGTAGATTTCCATTTTTACTATTAAGTGAAGTTAGCATTTATAAGATATGCAAGGTACTTCAATTGGTTTTGACATGTATGACACACTATCTAATATGTTATAAGAGAGTCCATCAAACCCAAGTGAGCATCCGATCTAATAAAAACAAAATTAGTATCCGATACAAGATTGGTGAGCTAAGAACAAGCACCATCTATTGAGGATCCCACATTGAAAAGTTGATGAGACCTCTGACATTTATAATAGAGCTAGGTTACTCCTCTCCTTACCTATTGTTTTTTACATGAATGCCCGCCCTATTTAATTAGAACACAAAATGATTGTTTTTATATGATGTATTGGAAGTGAAAACAGGTGCAAATACAGGGAAAACAGTGGCTATAATTCTTGGAGCAACAGCAGGAGTGGCATTTGTGGTAATTTGCTTGCTTTTTGCAAGAGGGTTAATGAGAAAGCATGATGGTAAGTAGAGAAACAAACAAACAAACAAATCTGAGGTTATTTTATTTTGGTTTTTTGATCTTGTCTTTGAACTGATGTGAGAATTGGGGTGGATCTTTGTGTGTGCAGATCATTGAAAGAAGCAAGATAGGATGATGATGAGATCTTCAAAGATGCAAAAAACTATTCTTTATTTTATGAATAGAATATTTCCTTTTTTTTTTTTTTTTTTTGTCTTCCTGAAAAGGAGATGTGAATTTTTTGGTGGTCTATAGGGGTTTTGTTGAATGAATTATGTATCAAACTTAAATATTTTTTACATAAGTGAAGAAGAAGAATGTTGGAAATGAAAAGGGGTAGGTAACCAATTCTCTCTTTTGGACTTGTTTGCTTCTTTATTTTATTTGTTTCTTCATAGCTATCCATCATGGAGATTTGTTTCTTCTTTTTCCCCTGTAATCTAGGCCATTGTTCTCTGTTTTCTCATTACTTTTTATGCTTTTGACAAAGTTGCTTCATTTCTCTCTCTTATCCCAACCATATTGTTTTGAACACTTTTTTTAGTTGGAGTTGACAATGACACTATTAAATTGAATAATCAAACAATTTTCATCCATTTGCCTTTTGAAAGTAGTGAATAAACAGTACATACCTTCTAGGAGCTTTTTTTTTTTTTTTTAATCAATAAATTAGATGAGATTCAAACTCATGATTTCTTTGTTATTGGATGAACACGAATGACGTTCAACTACTGCCCTGGTTGGTCATTAAAGTTTTATTGAAATTGATCACAAGTTGAAACCCATGAATGAGTTTAATAGTTAAATTTTTTATTGTTTCGTGAATCTATGACATTGAGACTGGTGCAAGGTGCCATAAGTATGTAATTACTAGTTAGATGAAGCTCTAATTCTTAATTACAAAATAATAATAATAATAATAATAATAAAACTTGATTTTATGTACAACATATTAAGAGGTGGGCGTGAAAGACTTTTATATGTCACTTGTTTTGTGTCATGTTTCATTTTTGTTCCACATCGTTTTTTACTCAACAATTTACAAGATCAGAAAGTAATAGATAAGTATATTGTTTAAAAAGTAATCAAGTAAAAAAGGATGCTAAAACGAAATTAGGAATAATTAAAATCAACATTGTAAGAATAAAATGAAGGATATATAACATAGAAACTAAAACCCCGTTAATTTGATAATCATTTGATTTTTTGTTTTTTGTTTTTCAAATTTAAACTTATAACAATTATCTTACCATATATTTTTTTTACTTGAATTTCTACTTTTCATTTATATTTGTAGAAACCAAATCAAAATTTGAAAAAAAATAATAATTAATAACTTTTAAAAATAAAAATTTATTTTTATCAGCTTTCCTATATATATATATATATATATTTATCAGCCTTCCTAAATATTATTGAATAAAAAATCAAAATTTCAGATTATTAAAAGTATTAAAACTAACTAAACCATCTTTTTTTTTTTTTTTTTTTTTTTTTTGAAAAAACTAAACCATCTTCTAAACACTACACTATTATTTATTAAAAAAACAAACACTACACTATTATAACTAAAATAAATGAGTCGGAGATTGTGAAATCTGAAACCTCGCCGCCGCCGCCTAATTTTCTCCGATCGTCTCTCTCTGGCGACAAGATTTCTGCCACCCTATTTCTTCATCACCCAGCCGCCGGAAACCTTAGGTTCAGCCGCCGAAACATGAGCGAATTCTTCTATTCGATTTCGGACCCACCGCGACCTACGGCGGCAGCGGCGGCGGCGACGGCGAAGTCGGATCCTCGTATCAACCATGCCGTAGCAATCAAATCTCCGGCCACCGATCGTTCAGTTTACAACAATCTCATAACTCTGTACTCCAAATCCAATCTCCTCCACTACTCCGCTCGTCTTTTCGATCAAATCCCATTTCCAAATGTCGTCTCTTGGACTGCTCTCATCTCTGCTTATTCCAACAATCCCATTTCTCTCCGCCACTTTGTTTCCATGCTCCGATTCCCAGCCTTCCCCAACCAACGCACATTAGCTTCTCTTCTCAAAACCTGCACTTCTCTCCCTTGCATCTCTTTCGGGGTCGCCCTCCATTCCCTCGCCTACAAGCTCTCGCTCTGCACCGAACCCTTCTCCGGCTCGGCGCTTGTCAATTTCTACTCCAAATGCCGGGCATTCCACGATGCTCGTAAGGTGTTCGATGAAATTTCCGACAAGGACGAGGTTTGCTACTCGGCCCTCGTTGTTGGTATGGCGCAGAATGTGCAGTCTGTTGACGCATTGTCTCTGTTTAGAGAGATGAGAGCTTCGGATGTTGCGCCGACGATGTACAGCGTCTCCGGTGCTCTTCGTGCTGCGGCTGATCTTGCGGCATTGGAGCAATGCCGGGTTCTGCACGGTCAGGCTGTGGTTACTGGAATGGATAGTGATGTGATTGTTCAAACTGCTTTGATTGATGGGTATGGGAAATCGGGGCTGATAGTCGATGCACGGCAGGTGTTTGATGAGAGTTTGGGGTGTATGAATGTTGTCGGGTGGAATGCAATGTTGGCAAGCTATGCACAGCAAGGAGATAAGAACTCTACGTTTGAGCTTTTCAATTCAATGGAATCTCTAGGGATGTGTCCTGATGAATACAGCTTCTTAGCCATTCTAACATCATACAGCAATTCACATTTAGTTGGTGAGATTGAACTGTGGCTGAGAAGGATGATAGTGGAGTATGGAGTGGAACCTACATTGGAGCATTTTACTTGCCTGATAGATGCAACAGGGAGAGCTGGGAAGTTAGAAAAAGCTGAGAGGATAGCCATGACAATGCCCTTTGTGCCAGATGCTGCCGTTTGGCGTGCGTTGCTGTCCAGCTCTGCAATCCACGGAGAAGGCGACATGGCGTGGACCATGGCAAAACGGTTACTCGAGCTTAACCCGTACGACGACTCCGCTTATGTGATTGTTGCTAACGCTCTATCTTCGACAGCAAGGTGGGAGGAAGTGGCAGTAGTGAGGAAGCTGATGAAGGAGAGGCAGGTGAAGAAGAAAAGTGGGAGGAGTTGGATTGAAGTGGGGGGGGAAGTTCATGTGTTCTTAGCAGGGGACAGGAACCATGAAAGGACAGAGGAGATATATGGAAAGCTAAAAGAGTTGATTTGGGAGATAGAGAAACTTGGGTATGTCCCAATTTGGGATGAGATGCTTCATGAAGTGGGGGAAAAGGAAAAGAAGGAAGCACTTTGGTACCACAGTGAGAAATTGGCATTGGCTTATGGGGTGCTGGCTGGAGTGGCACCACCTGGAAAAGCTCTAAGAATTGTAAAGAATCTAAGAATATGCAGAGATTGTCATCAAGTTTTCAAATATGCAAGTAGGGTTCTGAGGAGGGAAATTATAGTTAGAGATGTAAATAGATACCATAGGTTTTTGTATGGTAGATGCACCTGTGAAGATATCTGGTAAAATTGAAACCAACCAATTTCCTAAATAGACTGTAATTTAACCATTAAAATTCTCTATTATTTCAAGCTGCTTAAATTTAAAAGGGGGGTTTATTTTTGAGTTCTGCAACCATTAGGAGGACTCGAAGCTATAACCTCGAATCATATGGTTCATACTAATGCTACAAGAGAAATACCACAATAGTTCAACTTTCAGTGTTCTTGCCATTGACCGCCATGAGAGACGCAGAGAGGAACTTCGCTTTCGGGGGATCGATCGCTAACAGTCCTGTTTCTAAGGTCTGGTTTAAATCAATAGCTACTCCAAAAATGGTTTTTTTTTAAGTTAAACCGAATAAATACAATTAAATAAATTTATTCAATCTAAATTAAACCGATTGAAACAATCAAATAAATTGATGGAAAATAATAAAAAAATTCGATTATTATTACTATTATTTTTGGGGGCTCAACAAATGAATTATGACTCAACTTCCATTATCCTACCAATATGAGCTAGGAGAAGTAACATATTTCTTTAATAAGAGATTTAAACATAATGAATACAAAGTTGTGTATATATATATATATATATATATATATATATATATATATATCAATCAAGCTCTAACCATCCACGAATTTTTTTTTGAAAAAAATGAAAATAAAAAACATTTTAATTTCAGGTAAAGCTGATTAGTGTTCAACATAACTCTATTAATCAATAAGCACAAAACCTCGCTTTAAATACTCCAAACAAGAAAATGGGAAGTTTAGAAAACGTTCTACTTCAAGGGATTTGGATATCAATTTGTTCATTAATAAACCCCGCTCAACAAACTCGCATTCCATTTCGTAACCTCTGCACACAACTAGAGACGTATTGCAAACCCAGGGAACTGCCACTGTGAATCCCAAACAACTGCCATCTCCCGCCAGAACGTCCTTGTACGCTCGCCCGATTTGAGATACGTACTTTCCCATTGGCAATATATGTTCAAGAACAGATGGCACAGAACCATCGCAATTCGGGAGATCGGAATCCGAGTGAAGGTTCACCACAACAGTGCCATGTTTAGGATGAAGTCGCTTGCTGAGAGCTTCGAGAAATGTGGAACTTGGATCCCAGAGCTTGCGAGGGAATATGTCGTCTCCGTCGTAAGCGTCGATGAAGACCATGTCGTATAGATTGGTCGTGTTGCAGATGAAATCCTCCGCATCTAATTCGTACAGGAAAAGCCTTTCATGGATGCCTTTCCACATGACATCGTCGATGGGTTCGGGTTTGGGAGATGCACGCTCTCCTGATGCAGTCATAACTGAGAAAGCTGGGAAGCCCATTGCTTGGATTGAGGCTGAGATAACAACAGGGTCGATGTCTACTATGTCAACATTCGCACCTGAAAAAACAAGAATCTGAGCTATCTTTGCAATAAATCCTTTACTTTCAAAGATCCCTATTCTACCAACAGAACAACTAATCAAAGCAAATACTTGGAGTTGGAGTAATATGATTTAAAAACGAAGCATGTGTACTGAAATGACATTTCGTCATCAACGATAATAACCGCAACTTTACATGGGTAAACAAGGATAGAAATTTAGCTGCATAGGTAACAGGGACAGAAACCCAGACTAATATACAAAAATAACCAGGCAAGAATATGAAATTACTTTCTTTTCTTAGATATGCAGAAGGCACTGAATATACACTTGGTTTTTTACAAGATGGAAGTTAATTTACTTGATAATCCACCCTTATCATCATGCTGCTCTTAAATGACAATGTAACGGTTCTACACTTTATTCAGTAAATTATTGTCTCTATGATCATTGACTAATCCTTCATCACAACTCGTAGATGTTTAAGAAAAAAACTAACCTTGAATTTTACTTGCTAAAAACAGAGGCAAGCTCCCACCACCATGACCAATGCATAAAATACGTAATTTTTGGTTTCCTTGCATTGCATTCAAAAGGTCATACCCACAAGATGCAATCGTGGTCAACCCAACTGATATCATACTCTTCAGATCTGAAATTTTGAGCAGATAATTACATCAGTCTTGTTATTGTTCAAATTACTCGTGTTAGAAGCTCAATGTGTCAGAAGGTAAGATTTCATCATAAATAATATCTAAGGAAATAGGAAGAAATAATGCTAGAGAATTATTTGAACATGTTCAGAAACTAAGGGAAAATAGATAAAGAAAATTACAAGGAACAGCCAAGCAATGAGGCTGCTGCATGAGGAAAATTGACCCGGGTTCTGATTCCCGGTAAGCAGCCATAACTTTAGCAGTGCTTTGGCGAGTATTATCATTGAAACGAAGCGACTGCCATTGATAACCAAGAATTCCGAACCGTCCCTGGTTCTTGCAACCAGGGCATACCTCTGCATATCTTTCCTGAAGCCACCTTCCAGTTCGTGGCCAATGAAGTCCATTCTGCATTATTTTGAAAACCAACATCATCCTCATCAAAGGATAAAAGAACACAAAGCCGAAACTTAAAAGGCCTCGTTTGATAATCTCAGCTTATTTTCTCTCAAATTCTTTACAAAAGGGCTTCATCTCTCCTCTAATAATTATGTGAATCCTAACAAAATTTGAAAAACCAAAACAAAATTTAGAAGCTACGGGGCGTTTGATAACCATTTGGTTTTTTGTTTTTGGTTTCTGAAATTTAAGCCTACAACAACAATCTTAACCTATCTTTTTTCTTATTTGGATATCTACATCTTACCAATATTTGTAGAAACCAAACCAAGATTTAGAAAGAAAGAAAAAAGCTTTCAAAAGCTTGTTTTTGTTTTTGAAAGTTAATTAGTATTAACATACTTTCTTAAGATAAGATGGATACATTGTAGGAAAGGTGAAACAATCATTGTAGTAAATTTGAATAAGAATAGGTTTACATTTCAAAAACAAAAAAACCAAATGGTTATCAAACGGGTCTACTTTCTTAGTTTGGTTTTTAAAAATCATAACATAAAGTAGTTGAAGGGTTAATTTTCGAAAACCAACAATTAAAAACAAAATGGCTATGAAAAGCCCTAAGCAAAATCACTACAGATCCCACTCAACATTACAAACAAGAGATTCAAAAACAAAATCACTACAGATCAAGCAAATAGCGTTCATAGATAGAAATAAAGAGAGACTAACAGGCCTGGAAGAAGGGTATGAAAGAACAGAGACGACGCCGTTTCCTTTCTCAGAAACTGAACGGAAAACAGTGCGGTCATCGCCGTCGTAGTCGTGCCCCCACCATTCTGAGGCGTAGAACCAGTCTCCTTCGTCCTCGATACGACGGCGAGCCTCCGCTGAAAACCGCCGAACGCCTAGCCCACGCGAAATTCCGGCTCGGCGCCACATCGCTCAGGCAATACAGAGCCGAAATGAGGAACGATCTGGCCGAAGCCTGGAGTTTTAAACCTCGCGAGCTTCATCGGTCTCTGCAATTTCTGTGAATGGAAGGGTTTAAGCGTCTGGTTGATGGAGCATTGTGTCTTGTCCTCGAATAGGCTGCTATTCCTATCCCGGACAAGAATAATGAATTCCAATATCTCTAAATTTAATGTTTTTTTAGTTAACAAAAAATGAAGTATAAATATTAAGTTATGACTCCTTAATTATATGTAACACTTTACTGGTGTTTGGATTAGATTTTAGATGAGAAGTTAACTTTAAAAATTATTTTAAATAGTTAAAAATTAGGAGTTAAGGTGAAAAAATTGTTTGAATCGTTTAAGATTAGGTAGAGATAATTATTTGTTTAGATATGATTTAAAAATGATCGGTGAATATTGAAGAGATATAAATGAATTATTAAAAATGAGTGGATAGAAAAGAAGAGTTATTTTGAGTAGTTATAAAAACTCGTTCGAATGTAATTCTTTTAAGAGTAGTACTCATTTTAAATCTTACATGCATATGTTCTTGAGTTATATCTCTTGGTTGATAAATACATTAATTGAAGAAAAAAAAGTGAAAATCAGATAATAATGATAAAAAAAAGTGAAAATCAGATCATAATCATCATATTGACATTAATTTAATTTTAATCAAGAAATCAACCACTCCATTATCCTCATAAGATTTTCTACCACTTATACTCCCAATTCCTCACACCAAACTAGGTTTTTTTTTTTTTTTTTTTTTTTTTTTTTTTTTTTTTTTTTTTTTTTTTTTTCGATTTCCCTTCATAACACTTCATATGAACACAAGGGCTTATCTCATTCAAACCCCTCCAAATGTCCCTTTAAACTTCCCCACTCGTTTCTCTTTTACTTTGACAAAATGTTATTGACCTCTTTAGCTCAACGGTTAACAATTTGCTTTTAATAAAGATGCCATATATAAAAAAAGAAAGCATTGTCGTTTAATAATATTACCCATTTATGTCGTGTTGAAAAAGAAATACTTTAAAAGTCATCATTATATTCCATAACTATTTTATTTTTGAATTAACGATTGTTTAGGTGAAAAAATAGCCCCCATTTGTTGACTAAAATTTAAAAACAAGTCCCAATAAATTTTCACCACCTCAAATACAAAAAAAAAAAAAAAAATGCTTTCCCAGGTTCAAACTTCAAATACTCCAAACAAATAGGGAAAAGAACCGTATCATTAGTGGGAAACTCCTCCCAAAGATTTTTTTTTTTTTTTTTTTTTTATTTATTTTAAACAACAAAACCCCATCAATCAAGAAAGAAAAATCTAAACCCTAAATGCAAAAAAGTAGAGAAAAAGGAATGGAGGAGATGAAAATACCAATTTGATATTCAAAAACCAGTCTTCTGAACTCAGCAGCAAAAGGCAAAGGCCAATTGGGGTCCGCCCTTTGGCGTTCGTTGACCCATTTGATTCATTTCAATCCTTTCTGAAAGCCCCAAAAGCCATTTTTACTCATTCTTTCCTCTCTTTGAAGACAAGCATTCAATTCAAACGCTTGTTTTTCTGGGTTTCTTCTTCTGTTGTTGATGATGGTTCGAAACTCAACTCCCATATGCCGAATCTCTGTTCCTGAGAATTTGAAGGACCAATCTGCAAGTGGGTTTCATCTAATTTGGTTTTGTTTTTGATTTTCTGTTCTTTGTGTTTGTATTGATTCTGTTTTTTGTTGGGTTTTGATAGTGTATCCGAGGGTGAAGGTGAGGGAGGCAAAGGATTTGGATGATCACCCTGCTGTTTGTGAGCAGAAGAGAAGTTATCTCTTGTCTTTGAAAGATTTGGAATCACTGGTTCTTCAAGATTCCTCCAATTCTCCAGGTACTCTCTCTAGTTTCTGTGAATTCTTGTAGATTTGTGGGTCTGTTCTGCTTGTCTTCTCTTGATTTGGAGGCTGAAAATGATAAACCAGAAAGAAGTTGGCAGTTAGTTTAGATATATATATATCATGAATTTGAACTTTCAATGTTGTTCTAGCCTTAATGATGCCAATTGGTCAAAGAGGACTTTGAGGTGCATAAGGTGATGGGTTCAATCCATGATGGTCACCTACCTAGGAATTAATTTCCTATGGGTTTCTTTGACATCCAAATGTTGTAAGGTCAGGCGGTACTCTCTCTAGTTTCTGTGAATTCTTGTAGATTTGTGGGTCTGTTCTGCTTGTCTTCTCTTGATTTGGAGGCTGAAAATGATAAACCAGAAAGAAGTTGGCAGTTAGTTTAGATATATATATATCATGAATTTGAACTTTCAATGTTGTTCTAGCCTTAATGATGCCAATTGGTCAAAGAGGACTTTGAGGTGCATAAGGTGATGGGTTCAATCCATGATGGTCACCTACCTAGGAATTAATTTCCTATGGGTTTCTTTGACATCCAAATGTTGTAAGGTCAGGCGGTATGTCTCATGACATTAGTCACTGATATAAAAAAAAAATGTTGTTCTAGCCTTTGTTTTTTGTGTTCAGGGTTTAATATAATATTTGAAGTCTTTCCGCAATTAAGAAAAGAAGATAGAACATCTAGAACACTTCTCTTTAGACTAATTTTGCCAATAAAAGAAAGGGGAAAAAACTATTTCTTCATTGTTGATCAACCCCTTTGAAAAAATATTGTATGCTAAGCTTGTGCCCATGTTTTCCCTTTTGGACAAAAGAAGCCAATTTGTGGCCTCCTTTGGTTCTAGGATTGGTACCTTAATCTTGGCCTCAGAAAGAAAAAACAATTAATAGAAATATAGTTTATTTTATGGGGATAAGAAACATATAGATAGTGGCCAACCTAAACATAAAATATGTACTATGAACCAAGAGCTGGAAGGTTCAATATGCACCCCACATTTGTTGAATTTAAAAAAAAAAAAAACATATATACAGTTGAAAAGGATAAAATAAAAAAATATATATATAATTTCAAAGGAGACAAGAAGGAAAACACCAATGGGAAGTAATGGAGGAAGGGAGAATAACTACAAAACACTTCTAGCCTATAACTTCAAAGAAAAGCATCAAAACCTTTAGTTTCCCAAGTCTACAAAATGCCTTTACAGAACATACCTTAAAGGTCTTCAAGTTTACATCTGACCAAATATTCCAAAAGGGCTGGAGAACCCCTGAAAGCATTTACCAGAGCTTATTAGCTTTCTTTTTTAGAACCGAAAATACAGACTGAAGTGTGAAGTAAGCTTCCCACCAAATCTGACAGGAAAATGAAGGTTCAAGAAACCAATGATTGTCATCTTCAAAAGAACTCTTCCAAATGGAACATCAATTTGGTAAAAAAATTGCCAAACACTAGAGAATCAGAGAAATCTGGAATTCTTCCACAGACGAGACGAAATCCCTGTAACTTCACCAATTCTATCCCCCTAGCTCCTAAAAGGTGCAACAACAAGCTCGCTCTGTTTTTCCTACCTTCATGAATTTGTATTGTCCCGCATCGTCTTCTTCCTTCTAGCATAGATGCCGACAATCTCGAGTTCCTATCAATTAAGAAAGTACCACATTCCAATTTCCCTTTGAACTTTCTTTGATGTTATTTTTTCTTAAGTTCATTCCATTTGACTCTTTTTATAACCTATGCTATCAACAACACCAATCATAAATAAATATTGAATGTTTGACTCTCTGAATCTTGACCCGACGGTTTTATTGCAAAAATGTCAGTATTCACAGGAAAGGAGCATTGTGTTTCTCCATCATCCACTGCTGAAATTCCAAGAGCTTACAGTCCCAATGTAATCAGGCCATCCACTTCTGAATCTCAAGGTATGATACAAAACATTATATTTTCATCCTGTTCTTAGGAATTCTCATCTCCTACTCGTTGCTGCCTGAGATACCTTTACTTGCAACTAACACATCAACTTTATTTTATTTGCAAAAGCAGAAACGAGGTCTAAAAAGGATGATGAGGACAACAAAGTAAATATTAGAGCCAGTTCGATCCCAATGCCACGTGCTGTCGTATCCAGCCCTGGTATTTTCTACCTGCCATGTAGTATTTGTGAATTTGAACTCTATTAATCTTTCTTTAAGTTTTTCATAATTTTTCTTTTTTTATTTGTGACTGTCCGGGCCAGCTTGTGCGCACCTCGACTAATATCACGGGACATATTGACTAACCCTACAACATTTGGACGCCAAGAAAACCCGTAGGAAATTAATTCCTAGGTAGGTGGCCACCATGAATTGAACACATCACTTTAAGCACCCCAAGACCCTCTTTGACCATTATGCCACTATGTTTTGGTACAGACGGTTGTCTAGAGTATGAACATTTTCCACGATAGAATTATCTTTTTTTAATTTAAATTAATTCGTTAGATGAAGATATTTCCAGTATCCTGTCCAAAAGTGATAGAAATAGGTAGTATAACGTCCATATTATTTTGTAAACATGGAAAGACAATGGAATTAATTTGACAGTGTAGTACAACATATGTTATTTCGTGAACATAGAAAGATATTTGAATTAGTAGTAATGACCCAAGTCTAAAATTAAAATTTCATTCACTATGAGCTCACTTCACCTATATGTTATGGACTCTTGACCATCTTTAATTTAATATGTACGCCTCTCATGAGTATCATGTTATTAATTGAAGCTTTCAATATTCTTTGACAGAAAACGATTTAATGATTGGGAAGAAAAACAGAAAAACAACAGAAACCCTGTCAATATTGAAGAATCATAAATCAGTGCAGTCCAGACACTTACAGTGTAAGACCGTTGCTAGTCACAGTGGAAATGAAAATCCCAGTTGCTCAAGGAAATCCAAGGATACTGCTGACAATAAATGTCGATCCGTTGGAAAGAATGGTGTGGCCAACAGGGGTGGCAGTTTTATGTCTAAGAAGACTCCCCAGAAACAAGACTCCTTGAGGTGATGCTATTGAGCATGTTTACTTTCCAATAGGCCAAATATAAGACTTGATTCGAGGGCAGCTTGCACTGGCTAGGTATCGTTGTGTTGTGGTGCTTTGACTGATTGCTCAACAAGGCAAGAGGTTCCTCGTTCATATCATAGCTCGGAATCAGTTTTCTAGCTAACATGAAGTACTTTATACCCATGTAGCCTGAGATGTTTAGAACTTGAAAACTGGAGATGAATGAAGTTCTAGTAACAGCCAGCAAAATTTTCCCCTGAGATAACTATGAAACTGAATTAACATGCACTTTTGTCACTATGTTGTTGCAACTCCGTTTTTGTCATTTTAGAATTTCATTTTCCATCTCAAGATGCAACGACTCTACAACACTACAGATTCTATCAAAATGTGGATTTGAACGATCTCCAGAAAGAAAGATGTGCCCGCTATTGTTTGTCTCAATCCAACTACACCCTGGTTGTTTCTTGACTCCATTATTCTTCTTTCTTGCCAAAATCCTTTCAGCATCTTCTCGTTTCCCACTTCTCAAATACATTTCTGCTAAAATCAAATACACTCCAGAGTTGTTAGGCTCTTTCTCCAGGACCTTTTCGCCTGCAATTATTCCTACATCATAATTCTTATGGATTCTGCAAGCTCCAAGCAAAGCCCCCCAGACGCTCGGAGGAACTTCAGTTTCCTCTGTTTTCATTTCGACTAGAAAACTCAATGCTTCGTCAATAAGCCCGAATCTCCCAAACAAATCAACTAAACATGTATAATGCTCACACAATGGCTGAAGAGAACAGTTGTTTTTCATAAAATTGAAATAGTATCTACCTTGGTCCACCAGACCCTTATGGTTACAGGCAGACAGAACACCAATAAAGGTTATATGATTAGGTTCTATGTCAGCTGTTATCATTTTTTCAAACATTTCCAGAGCTTCATTGCCATTTCCATGGTGAGCAAGCCCACAGATAATAGAATTCCAAGAAATTACATCCCTGTTCGACATGGAAGAAAACTCCATCAAGGCACAATCCATGTTTCCACATCTTGCATACATAGTGACCATAGCATTTGTTACCGCAACAAAGTCACTGAATCCTGCTTTTAAAATAAGTGCATGTGTTTGTCTACCAAGCTGCAAAGTTTCCAGGTCGGAACAGATTGTTAGAACACTCGTAAATGTTGCTTTATCTTGATGTGAACCTAACCTTATCATTCTCGTAAAAAGCTTCAAACCTTCCTCGCCTCGATCGTTCTCTCCTAATCCAAATATTGTAGCATTCCAAACAGTTGTATCCTTGTCCAGCATCCATTCAAAAATCTTCACTGCCGTTCCAACTTCGCCGATCCCAAAATATCCCACGATCAAATTAGTCCACGAAACCATATTACCATATGGGATCTTCTCAAGAAATCCATGAGTCTTTTTTACCAGTCCATTTCTTATGTATGCCAGCACAATATTGTTCCATGTTTTTTGGGATTTCTCTGGCATTTCCATAAAGAGCCTCCTAGCATCATCAACCCTTTGGCTTCCAACCAAACCATTCACTAAACCATTCCAAGAATCAAAGTTCCGTTCAGGCATTTTCTCAAACAGCTCCTCCGCCATTTCAATCTGCCCATTCTCTATGTACCCTGCCATCATCGCATTCCAAGCTCGAGCATCTTTCATAGGCATGTTCTCAAAAAGCTCCCTCGCCTCATAAACCCGTCCAGCACCGGCAAGCCCCGAGATCATGATGGTCCACGACACATGATCCCTCCGGCTCATTTTGCCAAAATACTCTTCAGCCAAATCAAGCTTGCCGCAATTCACAAGCCCCCCAATCATCAAGTTCCAAGAAACTACATCTTTCAAAGGCATTTCATCAAACAGCTGAATTGCTTCCCCAAGTAACTCATTCCTTATACACCCCGCAATCATAGAATTCCAACTCACAACATCTCTAAACGGCATTACACCGAAAACACCCTTGGCACCATCAACATCCCCAAATTGCATCAACCCAGCAATCGCCGTATTGTAAGAAAAAGCATCACGCTCAGGCATTCGACGAAACAAGCTAATCCCATCACTAAATCGCCTGTTCAAGAAATACCCTCGAATCATGGCGTTCCAAGTCACAACATTTCGTTGAGGCATTTCGTCGAACAGCTTCCGGGCTTCCTCCACAAACCCATTTCTCATACAGTTCGAGATCTCGGAATTGATAGGCTTTAGATTCGGAAAAGTGGCCGGAGCATGGTGGATTGAAAGAGAGATAGATTTCTTGAGATACAGAGAGAAGACCCATGTGGGTCTGAAAGCGAGTGAGGGCCGAGCTACAAAGAACATCCTCCATTAGTTTAGAAAGCAGAGAAGAAGGGAAATCGAATCGAGTGGGAAATGTATATAGTTTTCGCCAGAGGTTTCGCCAATTCCAGGTATGGTCAAGCTATGAACAAAACTGCTCATTGCTTGTTCCTGTCAAGCCTTCAAACAGGGACGACGAAGATGTAGATGTCGACAAATTCTAAAGCCTCTATTTTAATTATAATATTTTTTTAGAAATATATATGTTTTATACATAATAAAATATAAAATCTTTGAATCCTAGTTTGCTATATTTATTTCATTTCATTTTTTAATTTTGACATAGAATTTTTTACTATATTATAAAATATATTATTTTTTCTCATATATAGAGAATTTGCATGTATATTACAATAAAGCAAAAAAAGTTAAATAAATAACAAAAAAATGAAAATATTTGCAAATATAGCAAAATCAGATTTTATAGACTCCATCGATAGCCTCTGATAGAGGCTATCAATAATATTGAAGAAAAAAAATTGTTATATTTACAATATTTTTAAAATGTTGCTATAGTTTTAATGTGGGATAGGGTAGCAAATTCCTTGCATATATATATTAATTCCGTATATATCAATATATTTAAAAAGAATTCATTTTTCCTTTTCTGGTATGCATAAGATATCTCAATTTGATTTTTCTTTTCCGAAAACACATTTTTTTGTACAGAAAAATGAAAAAGTGTTTAATAAACTTCGGTAATAAAACTAATATTGAAAGCAACATATAAAAATATGAACATTAGTGAATATAAAAAGAAAATGAGAGAACTCTTATTATATTGAGATCAGTTCGCCACTTACGATAAATTTATGGGGTTTTTGTCTGAATAGACCAAATAGAAAAATTATTTATAATCCTATTAATAATATGTATTTAGTTAAGCAAGCTGTAATTTGCAAAAATAACTCAGATTTGAGTCTTATAGAAAAATTGATGGTAGAAACTTCCTGAATGAACTTAGTAGAATATCTATTTATAACAACTTCCAAAATTTTAAAAATTATCCAATCAATTATACATAAACTTAAATTTTATGTCAAATGAAACTTTTAATTTTTACTTTGTCTCATAAATTGATGAATATTTTTTTTGATATCCATGATGACTACTATTGCATGTATTAATTCTTAAGTAGTTGATTTATCCTAATTAAGTCTATAATCTTTTAGATCTTCGAAATATTTTTTCGCCACGAGATCAACCTATATAATGTTAGTAGATCTATCAATTTTAAAATAAAGTGAAAGACAAAATTTATATTAGGAATACAATCGAATTCAGGCTTGGGATGCCATCAAGAACATATTAACATAACTCAAAATTCACAAACATAAGAAAAGATGAAACCATCTTCACCGTCTTAACATGTTAATTATCAAAACAAATACATACATTAAGACAGATAAATTCACAAACATAAGAAATGATAGTCAACCAACACAGCAAAGTGTAATGAGTTCGAACCCAATATCAGCTTTCCCTTTCCAATGAAAACACAACCTTAGTCGACTTAAGCGAAAAGAGTTGTAAATCGTAGCCGAGTTCATAAGCCTGTATGGTAGCATTGTATAAGATGATTTCTTTCTTTGAGGTGGGGGGTTAATGGTTTAGAGAACCATTCAAAAAATCAAGAACCATAAACGGGAGTCAAATGAAAAACAATGCAAAAGAATAAGATCATTAAAAAAAAAAAAACAATCTCTTTTTCTATCTCTACTCATGTTGACCAACCTCACTTCAAATTATCTTCACATGAGCAGGGTTTAAAACAATTAAATGGGCTTGATTCCATTTCTCTCACTTCTTCCTTGACACCTTGGAGCTGTGGATGGTTTTATTAATTAGACTTCGACAATCGACGGCATTAAAATCAACTACGAGATTGGATTATGGGAAAACATACCGAGTCCTTTCGCTTTAGACGTCCGCATGATTCGAAGTTTCTTAACCGAGCCAAGGAACATCCTATCAATGAAAACCAATATTAAAAGGTAAAAAAGGGACCATGAATCACAAGCTTGTTTTTTTCCATTAGTGAGAACATACCTCCAAGGAACATCCCCAACCAACAACCAGTCTCCTTCTTTATCTTCATAGGTGAGCACAAACTCAGAGGAACCCGTCAGAAGTTTTGAGAGTTTTGGTGCTTGTTCATCCTGACCTCCACTTAAGCCTAACCATTTAAAAAAAAAAAAAAAAAGGGCAACTCTTTGTCAGTACAAATAATTTCAGTTATCAACTATCTTTCATCCATGTTCAATTCTAATTCAGAATCCTATAAAATATGTTAATCATGTTTATATTTTCGTCTTTAGCGAAATGATGTATTAAGATTTTATGAGAGGTATACTATACAAACACTCTTAAAACCCTTGCCCCCCCCCCCC
>JBBMEF010000022.1:3041594-3057519 GCA_037832685.1 Sicyos baderoa | reverse complement strand
AACTTTTTTTTGATAGATTCTATCAAACACTATTGATGGAGTCTATCAGACATTATTGATGGAGTCTATCAGATATTTTTGATGGAGTACATTATTGATGGAGTCTATCAGTCAGTATCGATGGAGTCTATCAGATACTATTGATGGAGTCTATCAATCTGATTTTGATAGATTTGCAAATATTTTTAAAAAGTTATTTACTCAATTTTTTTATCTTATTGTAATATACATGCAAATTCCCCTTTTTTTTATATAAATTTATTTTGTTTTTCTCTCCTTATCAAATGTGTACCATTTTTTGGAGTGAAGAAAAGGATGCATGTGCAAATCTAAAGAGGCAAAGCAAAGAGAAAGAGGGAGGAGCAAAGCAAATGGCTGAGCTTCAGAAATCCAAAACCCTTCACCATTTTTGAGCAAAAAGAGGTAAAATCCAAGCTCCACAAACTAATATTCCAACTCCCATTTCTCTTTAAGAACAACACGCATTTCCCCATTTCCCCTAAATCCCCCAAATCCCCAAGCTTTTTACAGTTCCATGATTGATTCTTCAATGGGGTTTTCTCATTTCAGTCCATTTTCACTTCTCCTTCTCACTTTAGCCTCATTCTCCATTTCCCCCCTAATCCCACAAGCAAAATGTGGCTCTGATTACACTTCTCTAGTCTACAAGGGCTGTGCTAAGCAAGCCCTCTCAGATCCAAATGGGGTTTACACCCAATCCATTTCAACCCTGTTTGGCTCATTGGTTTCACAGTCCACCAAAACCAGATTCTACAAAACCACCACTGGAAGTGGCCAAGCCACCATTAATGGCCTCTTCCAATGCAGAGGAGACCTCACCAATGGTGACTGCTACAGCTGTGTCAGAAAAATCCCTCAAATGGTTGAGTCCCTATGTGGAAGAACCATAGCTGCTAGAATCCAGCTCTATGGCTGCTATTTGCTGTATGAGGTTTCAGGGTTTGCTCAAATCTCAGGGATGGAAATGTTGTATAAAACTTGTGGGGCTACAAATGTTGCTGGGAGTGGCTTTGAAGAGAGGAGGGACACTGCCTTGTCTGTTTTGGAGAATGGGGTTGTGAGTGGCCATGGATTTTATACTACAAATTACCAATCTGTTTATGTTTTGGGGCAGTGTGAAGGGGATTTGGGAGACTCTGATTGTGGTGAATGTGTCAAAAATGCTGTTCAAAGAGCTCAAGTTGAATGTGGGAGCTCAATTTCAGGCCAGCTTTATCTCCATAGATGCTTTATCAGTTATAGTTATTATCCAAATGGGGTTCCTACAAGATCATCATCTTCATCATCATCAGATTCATCTTCATCATCAGGTAATAAACCATCAATGGCTTGTAGATTTCCATTTTTTACTTTAAGAAGAACACAAAAAGAGGTTTTAGCTCCAATGACATGATGTTTTTTTGGAAAAAAGGATACTTGTATCAGGTGGTATGAGAGAAACATACTTTAGCAGAGAGAAACTTACAAGAGATTTTTCCAAGTAGAGATAATAGAGTTAACATCATAATGTTTAAACAAACTCGAATTTAAGCACCAAGTTGCTGTAGAAACGATGATCTCATCCCATAAGTGGAGAGCGGTCTTGAACTTGTAACTATCATTGAAAATCCTAGCATTTCGTTCAGTTCAAAGCCAATGACATGATGTAGGACAGACAATTAGAGTTCAAATCCCATGAATGTTTTATTTAACGACCAGAGAGACAATAAGAGATTTTATAATTAAACTCAACTCATGTGTCTTGAATCTGGGAGCGGCTCAACCTAGGAGGCTGCTCGTGGGGACAAATCCCACATGTTTATGAGTTAAAATAAAAAAAGGGTTGTTTTATCTGATGAATTGGAAGTGAAAACAGGAGGCAATACAGGAAAAACAGTGGCTATAATCCTAGGAGCAACAGCAGGAGTGGCATTTGTGGTGATTTGCTTGTTTTTTGCAAGAGGGTTGATGAAGAAACATGATGATGGTAAGTAGAGAAACAAACAAATTTGAGATTGTTATGTTTTGTTTTGTTTTGTTTTTTTGTTTCTTAAACTTGCCATTGAACTGGTGTGGAAATTGAGAATTGGGATGGATCTTTCTGTGTGCAGATTATTGAAAGAAAGCAAGATAGAATGGTGATGAGATCTTCAAAGGTGAAAAAACTATTCTTTTTTCATGAATAGAATGTCTCCTTTTTTCTGAAAAGGAGATATGATTTTTTTGGTGGTCAAATCAAAAGGGGTTGTTTTGAATGAATTATGTATTAAACTTAAATATTTGTTCATAAGAGAAGGTGGAGAATGTTGGAAATGAAAAGTGGTGGTATTCTATTCTCTCTTTTAAATTTGTTTGCTTTTTTTCTTCTTCATTTGTTTTTTTCCATAGCTATCTATCATGGATATCATATTTCTTTCTCCTTTCCCCTTTAATCTAGGCCATTGCACTTTGTTTTCTCCCAACTTTCCACAAAGTTGCTTCATTTCTCTCCCATCTCAACATAATGTTCTAAACACTTGCTTAACTAATCTCTTATTATCTCTCGAATCTAGACTTTGGGATGGGTGCGAATATCCCGATAAAATTCCGATTCTCAGTTATAAAAACAATCTTAATGAATTGAAAAGGCAAACAACTGCAATCATATCTGCCTTTTGAAACTGGTGAATAGCAAAATAATTGTCAAATAAGGAGGCTATAATTGAATTGTAGAGATGAAATGGAAGACATATCATGTGGTGTTGTGGGGTTGACAGATTGGAAATGTGGATCTTTTTGTTAGGCTTTGTTTAGGCCTTTTCTCCACTCACAATTCATCATTCCTTCATCAATGCTCCACAACCTATAATTGCAAAACACCAATTCACTAATCTAAAATAAAAATGTCACATTCAATTATTCTCTTATTTTTGGTTAAAGAAAAATAAAAATAAATTATTCTCTTGTTCTCCACACGTGACATCAAATAAACAATATCTCACCGCCCTTCTAACAAAGTCTACCATATATTTATTGTTGGGAAAAACCGCAGGAATAATTGAAAAATTAAAAGGAAACAACAAAATAGAGAATACAAAGATTTATGTAGAAAAACTCCCAAGGAGAAAAAAACCACGGAGAGAAAGAACTTCCAGTATATGATAAATTGTTACAATCATACAGAATTCTCTCTCCGGCCCCACTCACATAAACACTCTCTTCAAAACTTATATTACTCACACCCTTTGCCCCACTCTCTACAAGAGAATACAAAAGCAATTTAACTAGAGTCAGTATACTAGCTTAAAGTGCTTCTGACTGAGATACTTTGAAACCAAGGCATGTTGCTCCTTTTATAGTGCTTAGAACATACCACTTCCTTTTAACTTTCTGATTCCTTGAATCTTTTGGATTCCTTAAATCTTTATGATTTCTTGAATCTTTCGGATGTAGAAATTTTTCTACCTAATATTTAGTCAAAATCCTAACATTTATATGGTTAGGACCTATGTATTTCTTTCTCCTTAGTCCAAATTTGAATCCTCATCTACTCATTTATACGAAGGATCTTTTGTACTATCGAAATTGTTACCAATATGTTACATGCTACCTACGTGTCAAAACTTTTTTTTTTTTATATTAATTAATTTTAATTTTTATAAAATGAATAAAAGTCGCTACATTTTTGTCACGTAAGTGACTGCATGATGCCAAAGCATCACTAACGTCACAAAATTTTATGTTATCCAATTCAAAAAATCGAAGAAAAAAATATAATTTAAATTAGGTAAAATGTGCGGACTTCAAACCACTTAACCACTCGCTTCACTGACTCATTCAGGAATTACAAACCGTTTAAACTAATTGGAAAGTCTTACCAAATTATATTTTTTTAAATATATGCATGCAGACTAAATTTTACCAAATTTTAACTTTGGAAATTATAGAAACTAAAGTAACCATCCTCTTATTTCATTTAAAAATATTATTATTGTCGGTCCTAATATGAGATAAACATCCTATTATTATGACTTTAAAAACACACACACCATCCTCTTATTTCAGTTTAAAAACAATATAAAAACTTAGAAATATTTAGGTTATGTTCGGGCAGAACCTAAATATTAATGTCCATATGTGTACCTTAATATGGGCCACAAATTATTTTTCTTTTCTTTCACTTTTTATTTTTTAAATTTAAAGTAAAGTAATGTGTAGTTTATATTTATAGGCATTATCATTTAGGTCATGCCCAATAACCTAAATATTTCTCATAAATTTTTTGGGTAATTCTTAATTAAGAAAAAAAAGAAAAAGGATAAACCAATCAACATGGAAATTTAACATTATCTCTGACCATTGGCCACCAAGCAGCCACGTCAGCATAAACAACAGAGTAACATATTCCACTTAGACGAATTTCAGGCTGTCAAGAAAGACCGCCATCACACTTCTACACTCCACAGCCATGGCTGCCGCCGCTGTCGCCGGAGCCTCCTTCAAAACCCCCCTAAGGGGTTCAAGGTTCAACCACTGGCTCTCCGATTCTCTCCTCGCAGCCCCATCAACCCAAATGCTGCTGCCCATCTTCTCCCGCTCTCTGGCCATCGAATCGCCGCCGGTCAGAGCTTGGCGGCCGGTTCTGTGCATCTCCGCCGCCGTCGTGACAAATGGGGTTGAAGAGGGTGCGGCGGAGGACGGCGGTTCTCCGATGGATACTACTACTACTAAGCTGTATTTTGGGAATTTGCCTTACAGTGTTGATAGTTCCCAGCTTGCTGCCATTGTTCAGGATCATGGGGTTGCTGAGCTTATTGAGGTACACATTACCTGCAAATTTGTCACTACTTTAGGTTTTTTTTTTTGATATACGTGACTGTCCGGACCCGCTTTCGCGCACCTCGACTAATGTCACGGGACATACTGTCCGACCCTACAACATTTGGATGTCAAGAAACTCATAAGAAATTAATTTCTAGGTAGGTGGCCACCATGATGCACCCTAATGCCCTCTTTGACTAATTGAGTCATCCCATAATGGTTGCTTTAGTTTCTATTGAATTCTGATTTATGGTTTCATTTCTATTTAATGCCATTTTATCAAAACTTTGCTTAAGAAATCACAATGGACATATGGAAGTAACACTCCCAATTCTTTTTCTACTACACATGTTTTTTTTTTGAAACAAGGTAACCACGCCCGTCCCTAGGCCACTACACATGTTTTTGAAGTTATGAACTTTAACTTTGGCAGTCACCTATCCAAGATCCTACCAGCTTTTGAAATGTTGTAGGTTTAGGTGATCATATCATATAGGTAGTCAGGCTTACAACTTTTCTTTTATATATATGTATATCACGTGCAGCTCGACTATTCTCACGAATCATACTAAGTGACCTTACATCATTTGTATGTCAAAACAATGCGTAGGAAATTAATTGTTAGGTGAACATCATGAATTGAACCAATACCGACCTTGTGAATAGTAGGCCACTCTATGATAGTTTGAGAATTGAGCATATAATCAGTTCAAACATGGACAGTAAACCCACTAACTTGTTTTAAGGGAATATGGGTTTGATATTTGGTTGCAACTATATCATTATAGAATAGTATGATATTTGGTTCCATCCATGAGACATAATCATGGAATGAAACCATTATAGAATAGTATGATTATGTTGGTCTATACAAAAGCAGAAGGCTTAGAATGAATGAATCCAATCTAAGATAACTTTCTACCAGGAATTTAATGTCCCACGAATTTCACAGACAACCAAATATAGTAAGGCCAGCTAATTGTTCCGTGGGATTAGTTGCAGTGTGCATAAGCTAGTCCAGACGCTCGTGGACATTATTATTAAAAAAAACCACTAACCTTAATTACAAGCTAGATTAGGGAATCCGCTCTCTTCTTTGCATTGAAGACACGAGTTTGATGGAACTATGTAGCTCCTTATCTGCTCGTGTTGTGCTGAACTCTAAGGCTCCCTGCTCATCGTCTTCATCGTTTTCATCATGGCCACCTTGATAAAAAATGAAGAAACTTGTACATGGAAAAACCACAGTTCTTTAATATATTAATGACTATTAAACTTGTAAAAACTCCTATGCTGCTTTAAAAGAAGATCCATTGCTGCAATCTCATTTATCTAATCTGCATTATTTTTACTTTGAACTAATCACCAAGATCATATTTTTCCATATTAAATCTCATGTCTCTTTAGAGTCTAATCGATTCGAGTGGTATAAGGTTTTGTATGACAGGAATACTGGAAAAAGTAGAGGATTCGCATTTGTAACCATGAGCAGTGTTGAAGATTGCAATAAAGTCATCGAAAATCTGGATGGGACTGTGAGAATCTCTCTCTCACACTTTCATTCTATCTTTATTTATGAAAATCTGGATGGAACTATTGGACTCTGATGTTAAATATGAGTGTATCACTTATATACAGGCTTACATGGGCAGAATTTTGAGGGTGAATTTCTCAGACAAGCCTAAGCCTAAGGAACCCTTGTATCCAGAAACTGAGTATAAACTTTTTGTGGGAAACTTATCCTGGTCAGTGACATCTGAAAGTTTGGAACAAGCATTTCAAGAATATGGAAATGTGGTAGGAGCAAGGGTCATCTATAACGGAGACACCGGACAGTCACGTGGTTACGGCTTTGTATCGTATCCAACAAAGTCGGAGATGGAATCAGCTCTTGGAGCTCTTAATGAAATGGTAAGAGTCTTTCTTAGTTTCCCATGCATCTTTTTGTTCACATGGTTTGCTATTATATCCTATCATATCATATCATGTAGCTCAATTCTGTCTGTTTTTTCGACTTCTTAGGAACTTGAAGGCAGGGTAATACGTGTAAGCCTGGCTGAAGGAAAACAGGCACAAGGGTAAATGTAAACGAGAAAGGGAAAGAATTTTTACCTCGCTGTTACTGAACAAACCGCGAGTGACTGCGTCGTCTCTCTTCTTTCTTGTTGCATTCATTTCCCTTTTTTGTACCTTATAAGCAAAACTCCATGGGGAAGATCTTTGTGGTCTCCGGAAATCCTGGTAGAGATGTCAGATCAGACCGGATTCAAATCGATGATCACCGCACAAATTTAAAAAAATGGTTGTATCATGACTAAAAAAGCCAATAGGAAAGAATTTATGTGTGCTGCCGCTCGAACGCTGCCGTCTCCTGTAATAACCAAGAAACAAAAATTTGTTCATGCTATTGAAGATTAAGATGCACTAGCTCATTATTGTTTTAAGCAGCAATTTTGAATCAATTTCTGAATCAATGAAAAGTAACTTTCTGCAGGTTATTATCATTCAAAGTTGATGTCATTTTGTATAATTAGAACTAGAACAATATTTTTTGCTTCCAGAGAATCAATACATTATATTATCATTGAAGGTCATAGAGAGTCATCTTTGCTTGCCCCATCTTCCTCCTGATATTCATCAGTATCCCAAAGGAAGGTTGCATATGCTCCAAGAACACAACTGAAAATGAAGAACAAAAAGTTAAGAAGGCAATGCAAATGTTAGTGAAAGCTAAAGACATCTCTCGAAGTAATTCGATGCTTGATCGTAGTCATAATGAAGCCCATCCCTCGGGTTTGCTTGGATTGCAAGGTAGTGGTATTAACTAACATTCATCAAAAGCTCAAGAAAATGGTAGTTTCTAAACAATCTTGGCAGATTGCAACTCAGTGATAAAAGTTCCAAATTGTGAGCTGAATGCATACCCATATAGAGTTGGAAACTTCTTCATTTTTCTCTATTGTTTGTGTTTAGATCAATCAAACTAGTGCTGAAACTTGAACCATAATTTTTTCATGGCTGATAAAAGTAGTCCAGTAAAATGATCTCATAGTGATTTTTTGAATATGTTAAATCACCAATCAATTTCAAATGTAGGACAATATTACAACGGCCAGAAATTCTATGCATCAAACCTATAATTGTCATCAAGATTTAGTACATCACATTGAAATACAAATGAAACTAAAACTTACCCACAAAGGCTGTACACAATTCCTCAAAATCCACCAAGGATGAATCGAGACCGGAGGCATCCATTTCGTAATCAAGTTGAGGCTCTGTTCTTCTTCGATTTCTTCCGAGATACTCACATGTTTATAAGAGATAAGGGAGTAAGTGGCAATTGTCCCACATTGGAAAAGTGAAGATTCTTTAACATTTCTTCGACATCTTTTTTACTAGTCTTATACCGTTGAGTTATTGATCTTGTTGGCTGAACTCGCGATCTCTACTCCCTTAGTTGAATATCTTTTTACGAGTGCACTTCTTATGTTTGTGAATTGAGTCTTACTATTTTGATAATATGTTTCATATACTTTTAAATGCCTTTACCTATGACCCTGACTTTACATACTCTCATTGAAGTTTTTTTTTTTTTTTTTTGTTCATTGAAATTAAAATTATTGATATTCTACCTTTATATTTGCTTCATATATCTATAATTGTGATTTCATTTAAATCTTCATTTATGTGATTCACAAGATCATCCATGCAAACATTGAGGCTTCATAATATTTCAACATGGATTAGGAACAATTTGATACAAAATGATGAAATAAAAAGGTAGCTTTTTACTTCTACTAAATGAGCCAAGTTTAACCTTTCAAAGATTTAATTTCATCAAATTGAATCTAGATCTTAAGAAGGTTACTAATTTCACCACTTTTACAAACTCGTGTACAACTGAACAAAATTACAATTTCAAGAACCGACTGACCCAATCAAGCAGAAGATTAACAAACAAATCCAAAAAAAAAAAAAGCAATAAAGAAAAAAAAGAGTGGATTAACTCATCATTAACCAATGGATCCAAAAGTATATACAAATAAATGTTGATTCACATCCCAAAAAGAAAGGAAAAAAGGGTTGTCCCCAAGGGTGACATTGTAGTCGAAGACTTGGACTTTGAAGGTGTGCTTCCTTTAAGGTCTGAGTTTCAAGATTCACTTGTGACATTAATTTGTGACATCTACCATGTCTCCATTCTTTCGATGTCTCTTGGTATCTGATCTAGGGACAGACGTGATTCGTGGGGCGCAACTCAAATTTCTCGGTTTAGAAAACAAAAAAGGTGACCAATCCAAACCAAAGCCAAACCTGGAGATGAATGAATCAATAAATTGATCTCACAAAGAGGGAAGGGAAGAAAGTGAGAGAAACAGAAAGACAATAAGTTTTGATTTGAAAGAAAAAAGAGAGAAAATAATGGTGGGGTTTTGTTTGGAGAATGGAAAATGGAGAAGAGATATTGAGAAATGGGATATCATATCAAGCCAAGAGCCAGAAGTTTCTCTGGGTTTTGGTGTTCAAAAGATAGCCTGCATTTTGACCCTTCTTTTGGACAGCAACACAAGTGCATTTGCTGTTCTCAATCAAATACTCTGCTGTGTCCAACATTTTTGTCCCTTTCATCATTGCCCCTCCTGCCGACGCCCGTTTATATCTGCATTTTGTCATTTCACAAACAATTACTTATCATCCAATTCACCAAAACTAACTCATAAATTATCTTTCGTTCTTTTTCTTTATATGAACATATTTGTGAGTGTCTGGGACAGCTTACGCACAACTCGATATTCTCACGGGACATAACAATGTTTTCAAGACCACCGCCTTTCCTCACCTATGGCCACAGGCCATACACATATTGTGATCAAAGGGAGCGTCGACTTGATAAGAAAATTCATAGGAAATTAATTCCTAGGTAAGTGGCCACCATGAATTGGCCAACTTTTTGGTTTAAATTGGCCAATTTGAACATAATACATACTCGAGACCCGTGTCACCACTAGTCTAGGTCCACTCCATCATCGTTCCACATTATCTTAAACAACCTAACTCCAATACATACTGAAGATAACAAATCAAAATACATATTACCTTAACCAACCTAACAAACTTTCTTCAATGCATTCTCTAAGATGATACACAATTTTTTCAAGCTAACCAAAATTCAATTGGTTTAGGCAATATGTTTCAAATACTTGAACCTCCAATCAAACCACCCATGTCAGTAAGTTAATACACATTCAAAACCATATCATTCAATCTCCTTGGTGTGCATCAAAATCAGTAGAATGAACGAAAATCAAAACAGGACAATACAATCCATGGATCAAAATGCACTTAAAACTTATAAATAAAATTTGATGAAGGGATGGGCATTGATGTGTTCAATCCATGAGTTTTCTTGACATCTAAATTTTGTAGGGACACTAATCGAGGTGAGCGTTAGACAGACAATTATCGATGTCGGAAAAAAAAACGAAAGATGAAGGGAAGAGGACGAACCCTAAGATTGCTGTGGAGAGACTTCGCCTCTGCCCTATGACCAGCAGATCAATACCAAGAGCCACAGTCTGAGCTATAATCACGACAGGCTTATCCTTCCCTTCCGATCCAACTCTCGCCGTCTCCACTTTCATTTTCGGATGAGCAACCTGGAAGACTTTCCTCATCTCCTCGAGAAAATCCACCTCCGCCGTCGCCACCGCCGCTCCTCCGCCGTCGGACGCATTCGCGGATCCGGCGTTGTTCGGCCGCTTAAGAAACGTCGTAATGGTGTTCTTCCAAGAATTAGGGTTATCGACATGGAGAAGAACGACCTCGTCGTTATCAACCACCGCATGCGAAAGCACGTACTGAATCGCGGAGGCGGATTCTCTGGTCGGATCTACGACGACCATGACCTTCTTCGGCGTCGCCTTTGACTCGGTGGTGTTGTTAGTGAAGTTGATCCCTTCTCCTCCCATGGCTGCCTTCCTCCTCCGGCGATGCTACCATCCACAGAACCAGCAGGCGCCGCCGCTGGATCGAGAACAAGAAAGAGAGAGAGGCCGGAGTTCGGATTTGGAATGGGATTTGGATCTGAAGGAAATGGGAGATCGAAAGTGGGGCGGTCATTTTGGTTTTAGATGGTTTCAAAACAGAACTATATTCACAGATTTAGGGTTTCCTTCACAGACGCCTCTCTCG
Organism: Sicyos baderoa; assembly: GCA_037832685.1. Taxonomy (NCBI): domain Eukaryota; kingdom Viridiplantae; phylum Streptophyta; class Magnoliopsida; order Cucurbitales; family Cucurbitaceae; genus Sicyos; species Sicyos baderoa. The sequence continues at coordinate 3,046,524 of JBBMEF010000022.1, read as the reverse complement.
CCATTGCCTATTTTGATTAACCTTCCATTTTTGGAATCGGACTCTTCTTCTTCTCCGATCTTCTCGCCATTTCTTTCGCTCCTCAAACCCTAATTTTCTTTCAGTTTTTCCATTATCCTCTTAAAATTGAGATTACCTAGCAGAGCTTGTGGGCGTGCCGGAGTGGTTATCGGGCATGACTAGAAATCATGTGGGCTCTGCCCGCGCAGGTTCGAATCCTGCCGCTCACGTTTTTTTTTTTTTTTTTTTTTAAATTTCTAATCTTTTTATAAATACAAATCAAAACTGTATAGTTTTTTTTTTTTTTGTTGAGAAACATCAAAACTGTATGGTTGGATCTTCCCACCTCTGTACATATAAATTGTATGGTTTGATCCTGTTAGTGACATTTGGATACTTTTTGCATTTAAAAAGAAAATTGTAGTCTATATTTATTACACTATTAAAAAAATAATAATAACTGTATAATAATATCATGTATAATATTGTATAGTTTTTTTTTTTTTTTTTTTTTTTTTTTTTTTTTTTTTTTTTTGGTCTTTTTGAATATTACAATCCTATCTTTTATTATTTCAACTAATTGGAACTATATGTGTCTATATGTGTCATAATTGAAGACTATCGACTGTATTAATTGATGTCATGTAAATTTTTTATCTTTTTATTAAGACTCTGTCAATTTTCTACTACAACGATTTTCTTCAATAAATCAACCAAATTAGGCTTTAGCTTGTGGATTGGATTCAACCCTTTCCTAAAAATCTCTCTCAATTGATTTTTTTTATATATATATATATTTTATAATAATGGACGTCAAAAAGAATAGTTATCTATAATAATATTATGTATAATATTATAACCCGTTCATCACGACTTTGAATCTAAAAATATTATAAAATTAAATATGAGTAAGAATATTCTAGAAACACCTTAATCAAATTAAATTAAGGTATATAGCAAAATTCAGAACTCAAAACTTAAAAAAAATTGTTGATAGATACATAAATAAATATAAATATAAATAATATATTTTGTGTAAACTTAAAATTTAGTTGTTTAGAAAGAAGAATGAAACCGTTGTCATTCCATTTTTTTTATTAGACTCTTGTTTTAGATTACAATAATTAAAAATAGGAGGAGTCGAACACAAGACCTTTTGAGGCATATATTAATGCTGTCGAGTAATTTTGACTTCTTTATTTGACTTGACCCAAGATTTAATAAACTTTCTTGTAAATATGCCTAAAATCAAGATCAAATTGGACCACATAATGTTTTTTAAATATAACACTTTTAAATCTAAGGCATTTTGTCAAGTGCAACCACATGTGGCCCCCATTTAGGTAATGAGAACAAGACATACTAAGAATAAAACAAACTATTATTATCAAAGAAAAACAAGCTTCTTGTATTCTTTTTGCTAAAATGCCTTTGAAGTTGAAATAAATGAGGTGGGTTCTTCATTGTTTGTTTTCTTATAAATAATATCTCATACAAGTAATTTGAATTGGATCAAAATTTAAGTTATATTAACCGTGTATCGTATTAAATAGTATGAAATTACATTTCAAGAAATAATTGACAATGAAGAAAATCACTTTAAATCTTTATAAAAGAAATTGAAAAATTCTTACATTTTCTATGTGGGACAATTATCACAAGGTGAATATCTCCGACACTTATAACTCTTTCAATCTTGATTTAGGAATTAACCATATACTTCCCTTTTTTCCTCTTGATTGAACTCAATCTTTCCGAGAGTTTTCCATAAACATGCAACTTTTTAATTTGATGTAAATATCTTTATATCTTTAATTATATACTAAATAAAGGAATTTATTAAAATATAAACTCAAAAAAGGAAACCAGAAGAGATGGCAAAACCGATTGCATCAATGTCAATTTGTTTGCGCAAGTTTTTCTTATTAATAATTTCATTAGTATAACATTTTTGTACAATTGATGAAATATATCAAAAGTATACCCCTTTTTTTTAGTAACACATATATCTATGGCGTGATGTATCTAACATAAAATATATAATTGATATTCATTTTTTATATCCTTTTGGACAAGACATTTTTTTTTTTGTATCATTAATAAAATATAGCATTGATATACCAAATAAATTACATCTTTCATATCCATATATTACTAAAATACATAAATTTACATTTATGTTCATTTCAATTACTAAAGTACATTTGTCGAAATGAGTATCGAACCTAGAACTTTAAAGAGAGCAAACATTCAAAAGCTCAAGTGTTTGACCGGACCACAATGACAAATTACTATAATAATAATAATAATTCACCAGCTCGCGCACAGCTCAATAAATAAAATAACCATCATCTATTCCAAGGTTGAAAAGCTCAATCTCCCATTTTATATTTGTATGAAACTAAAAAAACAAAAAAGTATAAAAATCTTAAAATTTCAAACTCCATCTTATATTACCAATGAGTTCAAATCCTTCTTTGAATTCAAGACAATGAAAACATCTCAACAAACCAATAAACAAACAAATCCATTAAATGCATGCCAGACAATACTGATAGCCCTCACAAAAACCTAAACACTTTGGTTTCCATCTGCTCCATAAAACATCATGATAATATTTTAAGTAGAGTAGACTCAGCAAAACTATGAACCTTTACACTTATAAAAAGCATACCTTTATAGTGCTGATGATGGATGCTCATAACACCATCATTACAAAAAAAAGAAAAAAAAGAAAAAAAAAAAGAAAAGAAGAAGCTTCCTTCTAACAAAATAATAGCCAAACAGGACCATTCAACAATGATTCAAAAAACCAGGAGGAAAAAACAAAATAAAAAAGAGAGAGAGTTTAGAAGGAACAAAAGAACTGAGACTTCAGCTGTACATCTGAGAGAAATAACTGTACAGAGTACAATTTTTTGGCCAATTATGGGCTTTGTAAATTACAAGCTATAAAAAAGTAGAAAAAAAATTCATTTTCATGCCTACAAGCTTGGGAAACAGCTTTTCACCTCTAAGTTTCCCTCAAAAACTTTGTATCAAAAGGGTTCATCCAAAAGCCCAAAATTGGTAGTATTAGTGCACTACCATGGTCTGTGTTCAGTTTGCAGAAATTCATACTCTCTTTTTTTTCTTCTTCACCCATTGAAAAACTTGGCAGTGCCTTTTCTTTAATGTGTCTGAGCCAACATGGAATACAACAACGACAATACAGTATTTTAAGTCAAAAAGGTTATGAATTACTTGATATGGATGCTACTTCTCTCCAGAAACAAGGTAGCGGTTCGCCATGGACCGTCGTCTGAGGCCGTGACTTCAAAATTCTTTTAAGACACAATATTCCATCTTCTATCTGCAAGGTAGCGGTTCGCCATGGATATTAGTAAAGATAACAGAATCAACAGGTGGAAAAAATTTAAAAAATAAAAAATAATAATAAAAGGCTTGAAATATGCATACAAGCTAATCAGTACCATTCTGCTATATAGGGACTTGCTCATTCATCCAAGACAAAAAATGCATATAGCTAAATTAATGATGGTGCCTCAAAATGGCTATCAATCTGATGATATGTATATAGACATTACTAACTGAATGAAAATGCTTTCCAGAGTTATACATACCTATTAGCGACATAGCTAAAAAACAAAATCAAAGATGTCATTGACATCAAGATTCAGCTTTACACACAGAACAAATTGATCAAGTTTTTGGTAAAAAAATCATTGTTTATACCACAGTGATCGTCAGCTCTAATCTGGAAAAAGTAAATCTCAGTATGCCATCTTAATCTCTTTCCATCAAAAGCTCATAGAACATATCATTCTATCAAATTAAAAATGAATAACCATTATGAAATTACAACCAACAAAAAAATAGTTTTGAAACAGTTGGATGTATGTCCTCAAACATGATCAAGACAGTAAGCAAATAATGCTGACATTGACTCAAACCAAATTAATTAAAGGCTTATATCACTAGCATAGTAATATCTTAGTATTTTGAACCTGACAAATTAAAATTCTAGCATGAATTTACTTCTAAATAAATTTTTCAGTCATGTAAAAATTTGCAGCTATATGTCTCGGTGAATTATTGGCAATAATTGAATTTTCACCCATTCCTTGGGGAAGCTTCCTCAACATTAATATCATCGTTTAGATCTTCTAAACATCACGAACTTCTTGGTCATCCAATATTTTTTTTCTAACATTTAGTTCCTTTGACCTTCAATTGTGTTAAGTAACAGATTCAGATTGAACTTGCCGAGTACCAGCAAGTTTTTTAAGACATCAAATCTCAAAATGGCATGAAAACATGCTTAAAAATTCTGGGTTTTCCTCTTTTTCTTTCCTTTTCTTCACTTTTTCTCTCAAGTAAGAAATAACTTATACAGGATAATCAATTGCATTATAAATATAGTAAAGAGAACCATTTAATGAAAGCACTTTCACTTCAGAATCTGTGACTGTCCTAGGATAAATAAACTCATCAAAAACAAATACAGAAGAAAAGCATAATAAAACCAATCGTGTAATAAGAACAGTATTTCAGGCAAGTAAACTCCAACGCCAATAAAAACATAATTTTAGTGGCATCATGTAAGTAAACTTCAACAAGATATGACACAAAACAGTAAACAATAAAAAAATGAAACTAACCAATAGGTCAAAAAGGCAATTAACTATTGGCATCTTATAAGTAAACTTCAACAAGATATGACACTAACCAATAAAAAATGAAACTAACCAATAAGCTAAAAAGGCAGTTAACTATTGGATCTTATCTTACAAGGAGTGTAGAACAAAAGAATGACATATGATGGGAACTACCTAAAAGCTCCAAGAAACTAGAGCAAGAAAACATACAGAACACGGACCAAGGAAATCCGCAGTAGATCTAAGATGGGTTCATATCAAATTTAATGGAT
>JBBMEF010000022.1:3014074-3037331 GCA_037832685.1 Sicyos baderoa | reverse complement strand
CAAACTTAACTACTAACTAATTTAACTACCTAGGTTACAACTAACTTAACTAATCTAACCTATTCTTAACTTTCACATAATAATAATAATGTCACACATAAAGAGATGGGGGCACGTTGTTTTCCTAGTCTATTGACACAATTGGCACGACCCTTTTGTGCCCGCACCTAATATAAACCGTTACGAGAAGAATAGCTCACATTTCTTATAAAAAAATGAGAAACGTCTTTACTTCTCCATTATATAATGCCCTCTCAAGATAGTGAATCTTAGGGCTCATCAATCTTGGAATCTGTTTTTAAAATATGGCAGTTATTTGTTTTGCAGTGAGATTGCTACTTGTGTAAACAGAAAACTCTTATGAAGACATGAGCAAACCCTTATATACCTGAGCTGAACAGAAATCTTTAGGAGCAAATCTTCAAAGAGTTGACTGACTTCCATAGTGTGGAGAGTTCATCTGATCTAATCAGCAATCTTTATCGAGACCGTACCCAGAATAACCATGTCCATCCATAGGCCAGGCACCAAAAGACATCGAAGGAATGAAGACACGAGAGGTGTTTACAAATTAATATCACATTCGAAACTTATGTTTTAGCCACTATACCACCCATTTGAGTACCTAATTAAATGAAATACATACTACAACAAATGAGAAGGAAATTTCAATCATTTGTGGCGTTCCAGCAGCAAAAGCAAGTTTGAAAGATTGTGTTGTGATCATCAAAGTGATTCGGGATCGATACGATATCTCGACCACAACTGCCGGAGACCGAAAAAGTTTTCCCGGATACCAAAGGGAAATGTGATATTGTTGAATTATGACCCTTGCTCCTACCACATTTCCATGTTCTTGAAATGCTTGTGCCAAACTTTCAGATGTTGTTGACCAGGATAAGTTTCCAACAAAAAGTTTATACTCAGTTTCTGGATACAAAGGTTCCTTAGGCTTAGGCTTGTCTGAGAAATTAACCCTCAAAATTCTGCCCTTGTAAGCCTGAATATTGTACAAGTAATACTCATACTTAGCATCAGAGTCCAATAGTTTCAAATATTTATGAACTTATCAGGATAGTGATAAGATCCCAGATATAAATTATATCAAAAAGTACAAGAATAAAGATAACCAAGTTTTGATAGGTCTTGGAACGATCTCATCTCAACATAATCTCTCGAGCCCTACAATAATCACTCAATAACTCATTACTCAATTGCATGATCTAAACACTACCCAACCTTCTCTATTTATAATAAAACATTGAGATTAATTGCTAATCTACCTCTATATTATTGCTAAATAATGCTAAGATCCAAAACATATCAGATAGATATAGCAACATAGATAGAAAATGAAAGTGAGAGATTCTTTCAGTTATATCCACACATTTTTTATGACTTTATTGCAATCTTCAATTCTGCTCATGGTTACAAATGTGAATCCTCTACTTCTTCCAGTATTTCTGTCATATAGAACCTTATACCATGATTTGTGTTACAAACCCATTACCCCGTCTGCAAATATCTCGATAAGAACAAAATAATACATGTATATTTTATGCCAATTTTGACAGCTCAATAACATGAGAATTTCCATGTTTGATTGAGATATCTCTAGTTCAAAAGTCGTTGGGACCGATTAGGTAAGTGACCCAGTTGATTGTCTTGATTTGTGTTAATAAATTTTAGTTTAATTTGAGCTCAAGAATTGATAAATTGAGTCTCATATTATTTTGAGAGCGAGCGGTAGTTATTGTTTGTATATCTCGATACAATGGTATTTAATGTCAATTGAGTTATTACTATACACATATTAGGTTAAATGAACTAGGTGGTTATTTACTTTCAATTGCTAGCTTTAAACCTTTACAACAGAGAGTAAATCGATTGATGTATTAAAAAAAATATAAAAGAAACATAGAGTAAATTGATTCAATTCATGTCTTATAGTCATAAACACATACATATGCTGATTAAATTATTAGTTGAAGTTTAGCTAACTCATCAACAAGAATAGTAGCTCAACATCATAATTACAAATGAGTTTTTCTTCTCACATTTTAGAAAATACAATTGAAAATCAAATTATAATCAAATTTCATCAAAGTACCCAATCCAATAAGGAGGTGTTTGTTTGAAGATTATTTACCTTGAATATTTACTAACAAACTCCTAAAAAGATGACATCCAAACAAACTATTAAAACTACTCAAAACAACTGATCATTTATAATAATTAATTTCTATTCAAAATAAATTCTCATTTCTAACCATTCACTTATAATCATTCAAAAATTAATTATATATATGATAACTATTTTTTGTTGTAGTTAACACTAATTTATAATAATTCATTTATAAATATTCATTTTAAATTTACATTCAAATAAGTTATTGTCTAAAACTTATAATACAACAAATCTACATCTAAACAATTATATTTTTAAAACTCATCCATAAAATTCAATATCCAAACGAGTTATTACAAAAACTTCGATTTAACTTTTGAAACTAACTATTTATCCAAACATATATTAAGCCCATCCCACGGTCCAAGTTTGCGTTGTTTGAGTGTAGTAATATTTTGTGCTTAAAAAAAGATTTTTGAATCTTCATCCAAAAAACACACCAAAAGGGTAAATTGGGCCTTGCACCATTGTGGCGGGAAGGATCGGAAACGGCCAGGGGTTTCAGTTCCGGCGACGACGAGCCACAAACTTTCCGATTCCAAACAGAAACACCATCGAAACGATTCGAAGCTCAGTTATCACCGTTGTATTCTTCATCGTCACCGCCATGTACTGGGCGGCCACTCGAAACGTCGTCTCTTTCCCGCGCTGGCGTCTGCTGGCTCTATTGGCCGGCTTCCCTCACCGGAACCTCGCCCCACTCACTCACTCGCCGGCGTGTTTGTATGGTTACATTTCATGCATTATGTTGTGTTTATTCGTCTTTTGTGTTGTATTTCTGATTCTGCTTTGGCTAGGTCTCTCTGTTTCTTCATTTGGGTATGCTTGGCTTGTATTTTCTGTGGAACTTGCAATTGTTGTAGTTTCTAGTATACGTCTGGTTTATGTCTAGGGATAGTCTTGAAAGTTTTTCTAGCTTATGGGGTTATGCTTCTGAAAAGGGCAAGTCGCCCCTAGTTTTCGAAATTTTATGAGTAGATTTAATTATATCAACCAATATTACTCCTTAGTTATGGGCTTGAGAAGGGAAACAACTTGGAAGGGACTTTAACTCAGAACCTACTCTATTGAATTATGTTAAATTACTAATTAACTCGAAAGTTTAAGCTCTGGATAATTTGTATATGTATAAAGACTCGTGAGTGTCTAGGCCTTGACTATTGACATACCATGATCTTACAATATTTGAATACCAAGAAAATTGGTAGTAGATTATTTCATAGGTAGGTGACCACACTGAAATGAACTTGTAAGGTATCCATAACGGATTCACAATTACTCGGGTACAACTTATGGGTTACAACTTCCAATTACGCTCAACTAGTATCACAAGTGCTCCAAAATAAATAAGCAGTAAAGATAGAAGCCGAATTAAAGGAGATGAATATTCTCCTTCTACGTGGGCTCTTTCCCAAAACAAAGTCCTCCCCGTTTCCTCCCACCAAGTGTTTTAAAAAGCGTAAGGCGCACTGACCCTCTGGAGCATGAGGCGCACCAAAAGGCGAAAGCTTTTTTACTTAAGGCGCACTATATAAAAGATCACAAAATTTATATATTTGTGTGTATACACAATTAAAAACACTTTTCATGGACATAAATGAAGTTTTAACCAAGAATAATATACAAAACATACATAATATTCAATTATCAATCTTCACGCGCTTTGAATGGCCTAATACGAGAATCTAAAACGAGGGGCTTCACGTAAGGCGTAATAAGGCGCGCGCCTTATCAGGCGAGGCGCTAGAGGTGGGACTTGACCCTAGGCGCACCTTTTAAAACACTGCTCCCACCCCTTCCATTTATACCCCTTCTTCAGCGGTCCCCCTTTGGTCTGGTTCTCCTGCTCCACTTGGTATGCGCACTCCTTAGTTCCTTATGGCAGACGACTGAATTGTCGGCCTTGAGCGATCGTCTGGGTGGTGCTCACATGTCCACCCCTCGGTTGCCACGTGGACCTTCCTTCAAGGTCCTCGCAAAACCATCACCTCTTGGATCTCCAAGGCCTTCTTTGACCATTAGATCAACCATCATCGGTTGTATTTCTTTAATGGGGAAGCTTTCCCATGAAGTTCTCTAGAGGATGTTCGAACTTGTTGAATTGAGAGCCAGGGGTCAAACTGCTTTTCTTGTTTGTTAACTTTTTTGTTGTTTTTGTCATTTTCTATAGTTAAGGAATGCCACTGAGTGAAATCACTATGTTTTGTACATTGGTTTTTTTAATGTGTAGATCTTTTATGTTTATTTTTTCACACATAAACACAGTGAAAGGCAACGGTTCGAAAAGTTGCACTTTGGAAAAGGTAGAAAGTATTCGGGAGGAAGCATCAAAGCTGCTAAGAAGTTTAAGGATATTAATAATTTCCAAGACGATAAGTTCCTTTCTCACATTTCATGGTGGAAAGAGGTGAACTACTTGCCTATATTAAGAATTATCTTTTGCCATTATCTTGATGCATAGTTATTATTGTGATGTCGCGTGTCATGGTACTTCTTTCATTGAATTAGCAGACAGTGGCATCGTGCAAGAAGTCATCATCTGTTCAGCTGGTTAAGAGGCTTGACTTTTCCAATTTGCTAGGTTTAGACATTAACCTGAAAAATGGGAGGTGAGCCTGTGAGAGAGATTTTTCTTTATTATGGCATGTGCATACTGAGAACCATTTTTCTCTTTGGTGGGCTAAACTCTAAAGGCCTACTTTAGCTCATATGGACTTATGAAGATTTCATGTCATATTAGTTAGATAATTAGCAGATATGCTGACTGTTTTGCAGTCTTAAAGAAGGAACTCTCAACTGGGAGATATTACAGTTCAAGGCAAAGTTTCCTCGAGAAGTCTTACTCTGTAGAGTATGATATTTTCCTTCTTTCTTTCTGATTTTATCTTGCCAACTGCCTATTTCTATGTCTAGTCTAATTCTAATTATTTTGAACTTGTGGTTCTTGGTAGTTAACAACAATGCAATTCGATCCTCTCTTTTTCTACAGGTTGGAGATTTTTATGAAGCAATTGGAGTAGATGCCTGCATACTTGTCGAATATGCTGGTTTGAACCCTTTTGGAGGCCAGCGTATGGATAGTATTCCAAAAGCTGGTTGCCCTGTTGTGGTATTGATTTTCTTTCTCTTATTTTCACTGGTGCCCTCTTTCTAATTTCTCTTTTGGGAAATATACCTTTTTAGTCCTTAGGTTTGTGGGGTCTAGTTTCATTTTGGTAACTAGGTCTCAAACCTAGGGACTTAAATGGTAATTTTCCTTCTTTTTTTTTTTGGATGAAGAATTTTTCCTTTTTTTTGATAACTGTGATATATCGATCTTATAATATTTAGATGTCAAGAAAACCTGTAGGAATTTAATTTCTTAGTAGGTGGCCACCATGGATAGTACCTATCATATTTTGGTTTTGTAAGACCCTTCTGACCACTAGGCTACCCATGATGGTTTTACCTTTTTTTCTTTTTTTTTTCTCCGTGTAATATTTGGCCTTTATTTGCGCTTCATAGGCCTCTTTGTTTTACTTTTGCATTTTCAAGTTTGCATTTGGAACATTTCATCCTTTTCAAAGTTATTTTGTTTCATGTTTAGAAAAAAAAGGAGATATTTTTTGGTCATTTAATCCTTGTTTTAATAAAAAAACCACTTTGCAGAATCTTCGACAAACTTTGGATGATCTGACACGTCATGGGTTCTCCGTGGTAAGCAATTATGATGATTTGATACTCATCTTCTGTTATTTTTTTGGAAAAACTATTCCATTTGGTTTTGACACTTTTATAGGGTGATTTTTCTTTTATTAATCGTATGCTGTTATGTCAATGTGAGTGACCTGTTGAGCATACATAAGAATAGTAATTCACGTTGCAGATCATCAAGCCAATAAGGAAGATAACTGTCTTCCATTTTTCCAATCAATAAACATCTACCCTTATTTTTATTTGATTATCTCCTTGATCTTGCCATTTGAGGCTGTTTTCACAATCTGAGCTTTTGACTTGTCTTCCTAAAAGATTGTATGACTAAGCTCACATCCTATGACAATTGTTGTGACCAATGGATGTCATATCTCTTTCTTCCTATGGACTCCATTTAGTCTGACTCTCTGTCTTTGAGTAATTATATATTTTAATCATTCTTAACAGTTTGTTTAATTTTGTGGCAAGCGAGAGTTTTCCATATGGGGGCTTTAAGGCGAATGAAACAATATAATCTTACAAAGGGTAGAGAGGTCTCCTGTCAAACCCTTTTATAGTTATTCTATAAATCTTATTTTTCTGGTTGGAGACTTGTAGGATGCTTCTTTTGTAAGCTTTTTTTAATGCCCTTGTATATTTTATTTTTTTATTATTAAAAGTTATTTTTTTGGAATGTAGTGGCAATTTGGTCTATAGGTTTCAAAATCAAACACTTTTACATCTGACAATTCAATAATAGCCAGTTTAAGTCTATATGTATTTTTTGAGTTTACGTTTGCACTTATTTCCTTTTATAAATTTATTTTCCATCAATATAAAAATAACCACTTAATCAATATATTGAAATTTAACGCTAGGGACTAAAATTATGTCATGTAACTAATAATTTTTTTTTAATCTTAGGGACTAAAATTGAGCATTATTGAACATTTTTTGGAATGTTAGGGGTATAAGTATTTGATTTTGAAACATAAAGACCAAATAGAAACTAAACTCCAAACCTAGGGACTAAAATAATATTTTTCCCTTTTTTTAAAAAACTGTTTGTTTAATTTGGTTTTTGTAGTGCATAGTGGAAGAAGTTCAGGGCCCCATGCAAGCTCGTTCTCGCAAAGGACGTTTTATATCTGGGTAAATTCATGTATTAACTTGGTATTGTCTACTAAAATTTAATGTTTTATCATCTCTAAGTTCGATGGTTACACTGCATATGTTGGAGTTGGAATAAAATTCCAATGAGTTTGTATGTGTGTACAGGCATGCACACCCAGGCAGTCCTTATGTCTTTGGGCTCGTTGGGATTGATCACGATCTTGACTTTCCAGAACCAATGCCGGTGGTTGGTAGGTGATCACGACCTTGACATTCGACTGTGATTTAGTAAGATATTTCGTATGAAATTATTAGATAGTGTGAACATCTATCTCTAAACCAATTGATGATGAGAGGAGTAGTTCACCTTTCTTATATATTATTATGAGGTCTCTACCCTTTCCGATGTGGGATCCTAGCATGCCCTCTTAAGATGATGTCACTTTTGGGCTCACCAATCTTAAATTGGGTCTCAATTTTATTTTTGTTGGACCGAATATTCATTTGAGCTTAATGGGCTCTAATACTATATTAGATAGTGTGGTGTGGACATCCATCACAAAACCAATTGGTAATGAGAGGAGTAGTCCACCCGTCTTATATATTGCTATGAGGTCTCCACTTTTTCCGTTGTGCAATCCTAACAAGAATAATGTTCTTTCCCGTGATTAATACGATGTGCTTTTTCTTATATTACTCTGTGATTTTCTTTTCATGTATGGATCTAGTACTTTCTAATGTATCTATTCTGGCTTTTGCATTTTAAATAAATAATCTGACTCTTACCAGCTCATTGTTACTTACAATATTCAATGCAACATATATAGGAATATCTCGATCTGCGAGGGGCTATTGCATAAGCCTTGTCATTGAGACCATGAAAACATTTTCATCAGAGGACGGTTTGACTGAGGAAGCTTTGGTTACTAAACTACGCACTTGTCGATATCATCATTTATTTCTTCACACTTCATTAAGAAACAACTCCTCAGGTTTGTATGGATTGAATGTGTAGAACTCTTTCAGACCTTATTTCTTTCTGAATGAAAGTTTTGTTCTTAAAAAAAGAAAAAAAATATTGTTTACTGTGTAGTTTTTTTGAAACAAGGTAACCACGCCCGTCTCTAGGCCAGGTACTGGAGTTTGTTTACTGTATAGTGTGTAGCATAATTTTTTTTTTGAAACAAGGTAACCACGCCCGTCCCTAGGCCAGGTACTGGAGACATCGAAAGAGTAGTTTCACATGTGTGTAGCATAATTTTGATTTGAGGTTCTTGGTTATTGTTGTTTGGAAGAAGTATGCAGATGTATCTTTACCATTTTAAGATTTTATTTTTATTTTAAAAATAATTATATAGGAAACAGAACAATTTCATTGTTGTTTGTTACAATTAGCCTACAAAGAGATTGGGGTAGGAAGAAGTTGATTAACAATGGGCTATCTGAGGGCTAATTCCAAGAAATCTTCTCATAATAACTAGCCAATATACCAAAAAGTCGAGAGAGCTCTCAACATAGTGGTAGAAACACGAAAACTAAGAGGGTGTTGTCGAAGTTAGCGTGTTTTTTTAGGGAGCATTTAGAGAGTGTTTTAGAGAGGGAGTTTTTTTTTCTTTTTCTTTTTCTTTTTTTTTTTCATTCAAAGAAAATTATCTTCTTTTCTTTTAGATGTCATGCGCATGTTTATCACTTCATGTTGGCCTTTTTATAGGCACTTGTCGCTGGGGTGAATTTGGTGAGGGTGGCCGACTATGGGGGGAATGTAATTCCAGACATTTTGAGTGGTTCGATGGGAATCCTCTTACTAATCTTTTGTCTAAGGTTTGCAATGCATCTGCATTTATTTTATTTTTGTGGCTAGCATAGCCTGGCTTTTTATTTGTTATGATGTTAAATTACCTTATTTTCTGATCATTCCCAGGTTAAAGAACTTTATGGTCTTGATGAAAAAGTTTCATTTAGGAATGTAACAATATCATCAGAAAATAGGCCACATCCATTAACTCTTGGAACTGCAACACAGATTGGTTAGTGTTATTTCGCTTGGTTCCCATAGAAATTAAAGCAATTTTAAATGATATTAAACTGCATGTTCATACATCAAATGAATATAGGTGCCATACCAACAGAGGGAATACCTTGTTTGTTGAAGGTGTTGCTTCCATCAAATTGTGCTGGCCTTCCTGCATTGTGAGTCAGAACCATTTTTAATTTGTGTTGAGATAATTGTCTGCTAAGAACTTTGCTAGATTGCTACTTCGTCGTTCATTGAACATTTTAAGTTGCAATTTATTTTTCTTTCAATTTCTTGTTTGTTAACTCCCATGAGGTGGCATAGGGTGGATGGAAGGCATTATCAACCGTAGTTACAGACAATTTCAGTCTTTGAGAACCATGCATGTATCTATTGGGTTCTTTGGCTAGAGAGGAATAACATAAGTTTTAGGAATCTTGAAAGGAGGTGCGGTCACTTGCTAGGTTTAAAGCTTCGGTTTGGATGTCTGTTTCTAAGCACTTAATTATTTGTTAGGTGTTATATTGAACTGGAGGGTTTCCTTTTTTGTATTCTTTCACTTTCTCGTAATGAAAACTTGGGTTATGTTTCAAAAAAAAAAAAAAAAGAGAAAAAGCTTGGGTTATTTTTTTAAAAAAAACTTGATTATGTATATTGTATTATGTATTAAGTTTTTCTCTCTCTCTCTCTCTCTCTCTCTCTCTCTCTCTCTCTCTTAACTTTAAGAGAGCTTTTTCCATTTATCATCAAATTGTAATTGGAAGACTTCATTTTCGTTTTAAGCAGTCCATGATGGAGATTTCTTATATTTACGACTTTATAATCCCAGAATATTAATTTTATGAGAAGAGTTGGAATAAGTTAATTACTTGCAAATCATGTAACATTTGGGTTATGATGGTTGTGTTCCTAGGTGCACTTGTTGTCTGTCTACCAAGTCTGAGTTCTTTTTGCTTGTTGTAAGAGTTGCTTGAAATGTTGTATGTACTGAGTTATGAGAATTATTGTTCATCTGTCGTTTCTAATTTTATGGCTATTTTCCATACGAAAGAAATTGCAGTTTGATAGGTAGCTTCTTTTGCAGGTATATTAGGGATCTTCTTCTCAATCCTCCTGCTTATGAGATTGCAACCACTATTCAAGGTGATTTTCCTTATTCTTCTTTTCTTGTTTTTTAGTCTCTGGCTATGGCAGATGAGGGGAGGATAGTTCCTGCTCTGGTTTTAGCATCATGCAGTCCTCCTCCTCTGTTATTTCTGTTTTGAAATTCCTTAAAACGTTTTCTTAATCCTCTTCTCTTGCCCAGCAACATGCAGGCTTATGAGCAATGTCACATGTGCAATTCCAGACTTCACTTGCTTTCCGCCAGCTAAGGTTTAATCCATTTATCGTGAACGGTGAATTGTTTGACCAAAATACATTTAACCTGTTACCTGCAGCATTATTTTACTGGCTTTTATCAAATATTTGACATAGATAATTCAATCTGATTTTTTTTATATGAACTAATTTCACATAAAAGTAAATACAAGTGTATACAAAAGATTTGGGACCAATCTTTAAGTTATTGGATTGGGACCAAGGGGGTATTGAGAACTTAGTTTTGGATTGGGAGAGATTACAGGGATTTCGAGTTTTCTGCAGATTTCTAAATTTTCTGGTTTCATGGTGAATTCAGTCAAATCATTCCGTTCTCTCTGATTCAGGCATATGCTATTCGTTAAGTTTATTTGACATGTACCTATTTGTTTTTCAGCTCATGAAACTATTGGAAATGAGGGAGGCCAATCATATTGAATTCTGTAGAATGAAGAATGTACTTGACGAAATATTACAAATGCATAGAACTTGTGAGTTAAACGATATCCTGAAATTGTTGATGGATCCTACATCTGTGACAACAGGGTTGAAAATTGACTTTGATACATTTGTAAGTAGCAATTCATTTGTTCTATTTATTTTCCCACCAATCCTGAGTGCTATTTTCTTTTGCCAGTAGTAAATTTTAACTAATTTTATTGAAAGAATTCGATTAGCCACGCTGGAAAAGATGACACTTTTATAGCAGGAATCAAAATTGGTATTGTTAATACAAGAGTCATTCTTTAGTCCGTTACATCTGCTTTCCTTGTTTATATATATAGGTCAACGAATGTGAATTGGCTTCCAGGAGAGTTGAAGAAATGATTTTTCTTGATAGTAAAAGTGAAAGTGATCAGCAAATCAGTTCTTATTCTATCATTCCTAATGATTTTTTTGAGGATATGGAATCTTCTTGGAAAGGTCGTGTGAAGAGGATTCACATTGAAGAAACATGTACAGAAGTGGAAAGGGCAGCTGAAGCACTCTCCCTTGCAGTATGTTCTCAAGGATCAATTTGCAATTTGTGATTGGATGGTTTTATATGTTCTTTTGTTGAATCATGTTAAATCCCCAATCAACCCAAAAACTTAAGTTTGACAAGTTAGGGTAAATTTAAATCAACCAACAATAAGTCTAGACTTGATTATTTACACAACAATTCTAAACTAAATGATTTGGAACATTTAGTCAACAAGAAGGGAGGGGGGAGCATAAGGTAGTGTGACATTTAGTCAACAATAACAGAGAGTTGTCTCAGCATAAGGTAGGGTGCCAAACACACGAAAAAAACCTGGAAAAGGCCAAATTGTAATTCATATCAACAAGAAGGTAGGGGGGAGCATAAGGTAGTGTGACATTTATTTAATTTTAATATGGTCATTTAATACAGGTTACTGAAGATTTCGTTCCAATCATTTCAAGAATCAAGGCTACTTTTGCGCCACTAGGAGGTCCGAAGGGAGAAATATTGTATGCTCGGGAGCATCAATCTGTCTGGTTCAAAGGAAGGCGGTTTGCACCAGCTGTATGGGCTGGAAGCCCTGGAGAGGAAGAAATTAAGCAATTGAAACCTGCTCTTGATTCAAAGGGGAAAAAGGTTGGGGAGGAGTGGTTTACCACGATGAAGGTGGAGGATGCTTTAACAAGGTTTGTGGTTTGTTTTTAAATTATAATAGTAGTACCCTTGAAAATTCGCTCATCATATTTTCAGCTTTACGTGATTGAATGGTGAGCAAATTAATTTTAGGTATGAAGAGGCCAATGCCAAAGCGAAAGCGAGAGTAGTGGATTTGCTGAGACAACTCTCTTCTGAATTGCTAGCTAAAATTAACGTTCTAATATTTGCTTCCATGCTACTCATCATTGCCCAGGCATTGTTTGCTCATGTGAGGTTGAGTCTATATGCTTTCAATTTCCTTTCTTTCTATTGTTCAGAGAAATTAGAATCCTTATATACTGTTTGAAAGATGTGATGCATGCGGTACGAACATAAAAAGTTGAACAAAGAGAATGAAAAAAAAAAAGTTTCTAGGAAGCTGAATATGCGGTATACAATATACTAAATAAACTCTATAACATTGTCTTGGTAAGTGGTATCAAGAAGATAAGGCAATGGTGAACTTGTAATGAAGTTTACTGATCTCTTATGCCAAGTTTTTTCAAAGGTGTTGATTGTCATTCTAAACTTTATGGAAAAATTGTTTGATACTTTAACAATGTCATATAAATAGTCGTTGAGTAGATTTTCCCCGTACATTTCGATGATATATCTAATGTTTTTTGTTTTATTCGTTTAGATATCGATGACGTTGGGTTTTCTTCAGACAATAGAATTTCTTGGTGTTGGTATAATGCCTTCTGGTTATTAGTTTGTGTGGATTAATAAAATTCTGGAAAGTTAAGCTGATAATTATTTTTTGTAGCGTAGTAACTAGTAAGCAATTGCCATTATGTTATTCTATAAAAACTTCTATCTTAATTTACTTATATAACTTTTTTCTTCTCTCTTTCCTTCTTTTTTTCTCTGTTAGTGAACTATATTAGTTTCTAATCGTCCTGATTCCTGCTGATTAGTGTTTGTTTTTAATATTTTTTTAGTGAAGGGAGGAGGAGAAAATGGGTTTTTCCTACTCTTGCAGCGCCCAATGATAGGTCCAAGGTATTTTTAGCCTACCAATGTTCCAGCTCTCCTATGTCCGTACTGTCAATTTCTCTATATTTTGAATGAATAATAGTACAATACTGATGTTCTATTCCTTTGTGTTTTCGATTATTAGTTGTTTTTTTTATAAGAAACATATTGATTGATATATGTAAGTATAAAAGAAGGGGAAGTTATGGGGGGAGAAGAATAAAAAAGGGGATTAGTCGAGGTGCGTGTAAGCTAACTCGAGCACTTACTCAACCAAGTTAATCTAACGGTTTTGGAGAGGAAGATCCTCTTGCAAGACAACAAATATGAGTCCTTTACTTTATGTGCAGAAATATTTGCGTTATAATATATATTTTTCTGATTATGTTTTAAAATAAATGCAGGGCATGAAATCATTAGAGGGGAAAGTTGGGATGAAGCTAGTTGGACTTTCTCCCTATTGGTTCGATGTCGTAGAAGGCAATGCTGTGCAGAATACTATTGAGATGGAATCATTGTTTCTTTTGACTGGTCCAAATGGGGGTGGAAAGTCTAGCTTGCTTCGATCCATTTGTGCTGCTGCTTTGCTTGGGATATGTGGATTTATGGTGCCAGCGGAGTCGGCCCTGATGCCCCACTTTGATTCAATTATGCTTCATATGAAATCTTTTGATAGTCCTGCCGATGGAAAAAGTTCTTTTCAGGTGAGCTGCCATTTGAATGTTATATATATATATATATATATGAAGAATTTATGTGGCTTCATTGAAGAGGGTAATTTACAACAATTGGATTTGGTGACGGGAATTAAGTTATGTGCAGCAGCCGACATATGAACAAAAATATATACTCCTTTGATCCTTCTTATTGTCCTTGTCTCCTTGAAGTAACTTGAGGTTACGGGTTCGAACCTCTCCACCCCCAAATGTCGTTGAATTAAAAAAATAGTAACTTAATTTTTGTGTTTCCTAACTGTATAGTCGTCAGCTTTGCATTGTTTTTAAGAACATTAGGACTTTTTTTTAGACTAAACACGAGTTCAAGATGTCCATTTCTTGTATCAGCCTGTGGAATCTTCCGTATTTGTTGTGTGTGTGACGAGAAGGGATATGGAAAACTCCACCGTTTGTGACTCTACATTTCCGTTTTAGTTAAGAGTATAGAATTGGAGGTGTTGATTGTTTTGGTTTTTCTAAAAAGTGAAAGAAAATATGTCAATTCAAGGTGGGATAGAACTTTCTATCATATGCTTAGCTTGGAGAGACAAAGGTAGAATGTGGCTGGTATAAGATTTTTCTGTTTGTATTTTCCATTCGCATTGATATGCAAATGTTGTTTTTAGTTTGTTCAGTGTAAGGTTGTCGTTAAATTTGTTATCGGGCCAAGCATCAAAAGTACAGCCAGAGTTGTTTCTAAGATTACTTATCGTGTTTAGTAAAGGTGTCTCGTGTATGTAGTCACTTATAAATATTCGTTTACAGGTGGAAATGTCTGAGATGAGATCCATCATCAGTAGAGTGACGGAAAGAAGTCTTGTACTTATAGATGAAATCTGTCGTGGAACAGAAACGGCAAAAGGAACTTGCATTGCTGGGAGCATAATTGAAACTCTTGATAAAGTAGGCTGCCTTGGTATTGTCTCTACTCATTTGCATGGAATATTCGATTTGCCTTTAGATGCCGATAACACTGTGTACAAAGCAATGGGATCCGATAATACTGACGGACGGACGATTCCCACGTGGAAGTTGATCGATGGAATATGTAGAGAGAGCCTTGCCTTTGAAACAGCAAAGAATGAAGGAATCTCTGAAGCTATAATTCAAAGGGCTGAAGACTTGTATCTCTCAAATTATGCTAAAGAAGGGATTTCAGGAAAAGAGAAGAAAGATTTGAACCTTTTTGTTTCTTCTCATGCAAGGCTTAATGGCAATGGAAATGGCAAATCCAATCTCAAGTCAGATGGTGTCACAGTAGAAGCTGATCAGAAAAAAATAAAGTCAACTTGCAAAACAGTTGTCTTGTGGAAGAAAATTGAGGGTGCTATCACTGCAATATGCCAAAAGAAGCTGATGGAATTTCACAAGGATAAGAACACTTCGAAACTTGCAGAAATTCAATGCGTTCTGATTAATGCCAGAGAAAAGCCACCTCCGTCGACGATTGGTGCTTCGAGCGTGTATGTGATTCTTAGACCAGATGGTAAATTCTATGTCGGACAGGTACGCCTTCGACTTGTTATTTGTTCTTGCTAGCTTGTCATGACTCATTTTGTGTGTGCCTGGATTCATTTCTGTCAAAGTGAAATGTGTTGTTTAGTTCAACTAGAATTTATATATATCATACTGAAATATCACCTCCCTCTCCCTCATAGACTGATGATCTGGAGGGTCGAGTCCACTCACATCGTTCGAAAGAGGGATTGCGGGATGCTGCATTCGTTTATTTTACGGTCCCGGGAAAGAGCTTAGCTTGCCAACTCGAAACTCTTCTCATCAATCGGCTTCCTGATCATGGGTTTCAGCTAACTAATTTCGCTGATGGAAAGCACCGGAATTTCGGCACGTCAAATGTCTTATCAGATAATGTGACTGTTTATTCGTAATGTTGTACAAATTGGTCAGATGCTTCGATGAGAGCGAAAAATCAGTCGATCTTCCTGCTGGATTGTATATTTTAGGTTGAAGAAATGAGTAGCTCATAGCTGTAATGGAATGAACACAGGCTGCATTTTCTTTTTGTTCTACTCTGCAGTTATATAACTTTATAATTGAATCCCAGCAAATGGGATCAAAATTTTGATGTAGCAAGTGTAGTATTGTACAACTTACATTAATTTTATTATATGCAGCCTCTGTTTCTTTGCTTAGACTTTTGACATTTTGATCAATTGTAGATACTTGTACAATGTCTTAATCAGTTGAATTATACACTAATTGACATCAAATCTTACAAATGACTTATCTTTATTGCAATTTTAAATTATTCAATATGGTTCAAAATGGTCATTCTTAAAATCAAATGGTTCTTTGTTACTCCACATGATCATCCCTACAATTTTTTATTTTAGAATGGATCAGAGATTAAACACAATGACAAAACACAAAGAACAGAGGCTGCATAGAAAAAACTTAATGTGCCTATCCAAATGAGTCGAATTTTACCAGTCAACGATTTTTAGGAAAATTTACATTATTAGGAAAATAAGTTTAGGAACCAAAACAGTTATAAAGAAATTCCAAAATCAAAGCAGAACAATACAATTCATGGACCAAAATGCATTAAAACATGAAAGAAATGCTAATGCCAACAGATTTTGATGTGAAACCCTAATTTTTCTTTGTTTTAGGTACAGATAAATAAAATCGACATCTTTTCTTCAATGTTGTGGGCGTGCCGGAGTGGTTATCGGGCATAACTAGAAATCATGAAGGCTTTGCCCGCGCAGGTTCGAATCCTGCCGCTCACGTTTTTTAATTCCTTTTTTACCTCAATTTTAAGCGAGCGTGATGAAATGTGGCAGCTTTTTTCCTTTTTTTCCCTCAATTCTTAATAATAATAATAATAATAATTGGCCTGAGGTTTTCTTTTTCATTACTTACTTTTCTTGTTTTAATCTCTTTAAAATTAGCTTTTATTTCCCCAGTCTTCAAGTTTTATTATAAATTTAAAGGTGTATTTCATTTTCATTTGCAACTTGTATCTCATAAATATGACATCCAGTGAATGGTATTATATACACATTTTAAAGCTTGAACATAGGCTAAGGCAAAAACTTGCAAATTAATATTTCACACTAATTCTTTTTGTGGTTCATTAATTATATATAAAAAGAAAAGTATAAAATTATATTGATTTAGACTATGTTCAGGTCATATTGACCTTTATAATATTAATTTTTAAAAGCTTAAGTCATTAATTGATATCATTAAAGGTTTAAGGTATGAACTAACATTATATTTGATAGGAGAAAGCTTAAGCATGTGATAAGGTTAAAGTTTAATACCAATATTGCCTTTCATTTTTATGGTCCATTGATTTGAAAAAATAATAATAAAGAAACAAATTTTTTTTTTTTTTTTGAAAAGATAAATAAACAAACTCAAATTATGTTGGTGTAGACTACATTTAGGTCACATAAAGTAAGAGGGAAATATTTAAAAGATAAAGAATAAAAATAAATTAAGATTAAAAAATAAATAAAACAATAATAAAATAATAAAAGGAAATTGTTTTTACGTTTTCATAATTCTCATGAAATATTTTATTACATGAAAAATCTACTATATTTAGGCTACTTCTGCACAAATCCCTTCAAAAATTGATCTTTAGTTTGAGGAGATATTTTTCATAGTTATTTTAAATAGTTAGAAATTAAAAGATTTTTGTAAAAACTCGTTTTCGTTTGAATATAGTTTTTTTTTTTTTTGTAAATGAGTTAGTGACACTAACTTGATTTGGATGTAGATTCAAAATTATGAATTATTTTAAGTAGTTAAAAATAAATGGTTAAAAATTAATAGTTAAAAATGAGTTATTTTGAATAGTTAGAATTAGGTAGTTAAAAAATAAGAGTTATTTTGAGTAGTTAAAAATGAATGATTAGAAATAAACTATTCAAAAATGAAAAATTATTATGAATAATGAGATATGAAGAGTTGTTTTGAGCGGCTATAGTAACTATTTTGGATGTAATTTTTTTATGAATAGTTAAAATACTCAATTCAAATCATTTTTAAATTAGACAAACAAAACACCCCCAAAAGTTGAAAATGAAAATATCATGCCATAGTTAGTAAATACTCAATTTAAAGTTAGTAAATACTCAATTTAAATCTCGTTTAGACTTTTCAATTAAAATGCAAACCAAAACCCTGACACAATGAATGAAGCAATTGTCACGTTCCCAGAGGTTGAAAAGCTTGATCTAGATCTCCTCACGCATTTGTTGAACTGAAAAAAATACTCATTTTTAACCATTAATTTGATTCAATGCGACATCCCTATGATATCCTCCTGATGCAATTTTAAAATTCTTAAAATTTCAAACTTCAAACGTACTCAAACTTGGATATTAATATCCAACACATTCTTGAAAATATAAACCACCCAACAAACAAACCAACAATCTCATTAATAAAATTAAATGCATGAATGGAAGGCAATACTTTATATATATATATATATATATACTTGCCTTAGTTTACATGCGTATCGATCATTCTCCTCAAATAAACTACTAGACCCTACTACATTTTAAATGTCAAGAAATTTCATAGAAAATTATTTTTAGTAGCTGTCATAAATTAAACTCACGAGTCTCATTGACAACTATGCCAACACATGTGATGATTGTGTTGAAAACCCTACTGATGGCCCTCACTCAAAGCCTACACATTTTAAATGTCATCATAATAACATTCGACGCTGTCGACCTTTTAGGATTATTGGTATATAGTCGTCACCTACTTAAAAATTAATTTAAAGTTTTCTCGAGCACCAAAGTCAAATAGTTGTAGAACGGAATTAGTTGAACTGGAATATTAAAAAGAAATGCATACCTTCACAAAGTGCTGATGAGACTCATAACACCAAGATTAAAGATAAAAATTAGCTTCCTTCTAACAATGAGCTGCTGATTCAAAACATATGGGAGATAAAAAGAATGGAGAGAAAAAGAGAGAGTGTAGAAGGAATAAAAGAACCAGACTTCAGCTGTACATCTGAAAGAAATTACTGTACAGAGTACAATTTTTTAATGGGCTTTGTAAATTACAAGCTATAATAAGTACCCAAAAAAAATCAATTTCAAGCTTACAAGCTTGGGAAACAGTTTTTCACCTCTAAGTTTCCCCAGAAAATTCTGTATCTAAAGGCTTGATCCTAAAGCCCAAGATCTGTAGAGTATTTTTTTTTTTTTTTTATTTGATATCCGTGACTGTTTAGGCCAGCTTGCGCGCACCTCGACTAGTGTCACGGTTTGTGTTCAGTATTATGGCACTGCCATGGTTTGTGTTCAGTATGCAGAAATTCATACACTGTTTTTTCTTCTTCACCCAATTACAAACTTGGCAGTGCCTCTTTTTAATATGTCTGAATCAACAACATTGAATACAACAACGACAATTCAGTATTTTGAGTCAAAAGGTTATGAATTACTTGATTTGGAAGCTGAAACAAGGTTGCAGTCTACTCTCCAGCGATGGCGATAGCTACGCATAAGCCTCGACTTCAAAAAAAAGAAAGTTAAGACACAATATTCAAACTATCATCTGCACAGTTCATTTGAGGTATGGATATTAGTAAAGAGAACATTAATCAAACCCAACTTCATTGTGGAAAAGAGAAAAATGGCTTCAATTCTCAATCAAATTGTTTCTTTTATTTATCCCAAAAAAAAAAGGTTGCGTATTGCCTGCCCTTCCGATTGAACTGACCAACTACCAGATAGTATTTAAGACGCCAAATCTCCAAGTGGCATGGATACATGCTGAATAATTCTGGGTTTTTCTCTTTTTCTTTCCTTTTTCTCCTTTTTACCCTTAAGTGACGAATAACTAATCCAGGAAAATGAATGACATTATAAATGTAGTAAAGATAAACATTCATGAAAGCATTTTCACTTCAAAATTGGAGACTGTCCTAAGAGAAACTAATTATCATGGAGTGACCTAGTAGTTAAGAGGATCTTGTAGAACTAAGAGGTGATGAGTTCAATTCATGGTGGCTACCTATCTAGAAATTAATGTCCTACGAATTTTTTTGGTATCCAAATGTTATAGGATCAGTATGTCTCTGTAACATTAGTCGAGGTACACACAAGCTGTGCCGGATATCAAAGTAAAAAATAATAAATAACAAACTCAACATGCACAAATACAGAAGAAAATCATAATAAATCGAATCGTGTAATAAGAATATTAAGATCAGGTAAATTAAGTTAACCTCAACAAGATATGTCAACTCTGAATAGAAAGGTGTTCAGTAAACTGGAATTAACCAATAAGGTAAAACGGCTAACACTAGATGAACTATCGGATCTCATCCAAGGAATGTAGAACGAAAGAATGACAAATGGTGGGAACAACTGCCTAAAAGGTTGAACCAATTAGAACATAGTTTATCACAGACCAAAGGAATCAGCAGTACATCCATAGCGCTACCATAGGATGGGCTACTATCAAATTTGATGGACACATTACTATAAAAAAAAAAACATAAAAAGTAGGTGCCCAGCATAGGGCTAGGCATAGTTACCCGAGTATAGTGGAGCGAAACTCTGATTTCTCAGTTTTCAAAAAAAGAAAGAACATACAATATTGCACTAGAAAGATAAACGTATTTGTAAATAGCAGTTAAAATAAAAGTAATGTAGTTGATGCTCAACAAACAAGCCTATAGCTCAACCGACATAAGACTCGTACTAATGACTTCAGGGTTAAGAGGTTTGGTTTCCCCACCCAAAATTGTCAAGAAAAAAGAGTAGTAAATGCTAAAACAATATCACGAGACAACAAAATAGTGAGCAGAACTTGATCGACCGCAACTAGAGAACAGTACGAAAAGAAGTATAAGAAGACCCGAGAGTCTCTATTTTCATTATAATGATACAAAGTGAGGAAGAATTCGGTTACCTTTGCGCATTGATCTTAGGGTTCAGAGCTGCCCATATTCAAAATTAATAATCTTTTTCAAAATTAGTTACAGATGGCAAGTTTCCCTGACCATTCATCAGCCACACCATAATCAATGCTAAGCTCCCTCAGAGGAGGAATATTTTCCATTGCAAACAACATAAGGTGAGGAAACATTAGATTATTATGATCATATAACACGAACTGCACCAACACGTTTGGAGATGTACTATGGCTTATATAACAAGCAACATTCCTCATTCTGGATACATCCATCGCAAAATCCAGAGGAGGAACAGAGGGGTATGATGGCCGCACATAATTAGGATATATTTGAGATACATCGCCCCACTCCGCCCATCTATCTGTAAAACGATTCGGATATATTAGTGTATCGCCATTCATAGAAAGAACTTGAGCTTGTTCCCTCGTAAGGACAACTCCTGCATATTCACATATAAATGCACCAGCATGTATCATGTCCAAGGATCTAACGCCCCAACCTGTTTCCCTGGACCTAAACACTTCGAGTCTGTACTTCAAGCCCTTCTGTGAAACACGATTCCGGCAGTGCGGGGGGCACTTACAGAAGGGTCCACATTCAAAAATTATAGGCTTCCCTCTCACTAGAAATCCATTCTGATCATAAACAAACTCCCCAGCATTTTTCATAGTACAAAAGCAACCATCAACACAACCTGAAACACAACTACACCCAGTACCACTTCCCGATTGGTGAAAGGCGAAAGGTGGAAACACAGTCCTAGCAAGATATTCAAAACACAATGGTTCTTGATCGTTGTCGATATCATTAAAGAGGAGAACTGGAACTCCCTCCTTCCTCACAGAAATGTCCAAACTGAGATAACCAGAAGGCCTCAAAGCCAGTGGTTTGGCCCTGAGATTCCCCGCAAATTTCAAAATGGAGCTACCCATTTCGGCTTGACCATCAATTCTTAGAAGCTTAAACTTGTAGACACCAAAACCAGACCTCCCCACATCAAACCAACAATCAAGAATTCTATACAGACCATCATATACATAAATCTTATTTGTTACACTGCCAGCGTACTTCATACCTCGAATAACCCTCACTTCGATCCCGTAGTGCATGCTTCTCTCCAGTGCAAGGTTCCCACCTTCAAGTTTCTGGTGCATACATTGTCTTGAAAATTTGTCTTGCCCACCATGACCCGTATAGATCAACGAATCCCCAGCATCCTCATCGTCCTCATATCCACCAGAAACAATAATGCTTGTAGCAATTGGCTCGCCATTGGAGCTCTGACTCGCAGGAACATAGTCAATTCCAGCTTGAGATTGACCGTGCAACCCAACAACACACAATTCCATCCTAAAGGAAAACAGATCGCCAATGTGCACCCCCGGAATCGAACCAACAATCCGTTTATCCCGATTCAGCCACAGACCGCGCTCTCTCATCAAAGACGAAGCCCTCAAATCACCCCGAAGCCGCCGGATTAGCCCCAAACTCTTCTCCTCCTCCGCAGTCGATAACACACGCAATGAATCGAAAACCATCCTGGTCCGTCTCACCACATCGCGGAAGTACCTCTGGTCCTCAGCCCCGAGATCGGTAACTCTCACAAGCTCAGAGGACCGTTTATCATACCTCCTCTTAGAGACAACCACACTAGAAACCTGATTCTCCTCAGGAACTGGAACAATCGCCCGAGCATCAGGATCCACAACTTCAACATCGCCATTACCATAGCTCTGAGGTCCTTTACCAAAAGCAGTCCTAAACATCTGAGAAATGCGGTAAAATTCAGAGTAAACGTTGTCCTTATCAGAAGAAATGGAAGAAGACTGCGAAACCAGGGTGTGATTTCGATCGAAAAAAGGGGTATGAGCAAAGTCAGAGTTCGAAGGAGGGCTCGACAAGAAGGTTTGGTGAACTGGTTGGGGTTGTTGAGTCGCCGGAGTCTGGAAAAGGTCGTCGAACGGCTCGAGCTTCGGCTCGAGCTTAGGGGTCAAGAATTTGTTGATTGTGGCTGTTTTAGGGGAAGCTTCGGCCGCCATGGGAGATGGGTCGGGTAGAAGATTGAGATCTAGAAAGGGGATAGACGAATCCATTGTCGTCGGAATCTTTCGAAGCACTGTAACTATGGAGGTCCGGACATGTAAGATCGATCTCCGGCGAGATTCTGTTAGGGTTTTGCAGAGATGCCAGTCGGAGCTCCCATGGCGTAATTTGAAGACATAAGCAAAAATTGAGCGGAATTTGCCTGAACTTTGCTGTTGATTTTTTTTTTTTTTTTTTCTTCATTTTGTTGAGTTCACGATTTCTAGATGAGTCAAATAGAAAAATAATTGCATTCTTGTTCAAGTTAACAAAATATTGTGACATAAACACGATAACAAAAAAATTTATATCAATTTTTCTTAAGGTTAAATTATATCAATATTTATTTATTTAAAAATAGGGAAATATTAAGTAATTATAGACATTGATAAATTTTAAATTAGAGTTTTTTGCATTTATAGACCACTATAGAAAACTAATTGCAAAAATATCCTATTAGATAATTAATTATAAATAAATAAAAATAGAGAGTTACACATTTGCCCCTATAGGTGGTAGAGTCCATTTTATGGAAAGTTCAAAATCGTCCATATTC
>JBBMEF010000022.1:2947738-2981317 GCA_037832685.1 Sicyos baderoa | reverse complement strand
TAAAACTCTTAATATGCATGTTGTTTCTTTTGCAGATGTTGCTCCAAAGTTGACAAGGGGTGTTCAAGTGGTGAACATGTGGATAGCCCCTCTTATAGGGTTGTGGAAGCTGAATGTTGATGCTGCTCTGAATCCTATATCAAGAAAGGGTGGAGCTGGCTGGGTGGTTCGTGATTGGAAAGGTTCTCCATTGCTGTTGGGATGAAAGTCTAATTTCGTTTCTAATACTGTGAAAAATCTTGAAGGGATTGCTTTGAGGGAGGGGCCGAGGCATTTGAAGAATGTCTGCTCTAGCTATCTTCCTCCTATCTTGGTGGAGTCTGATGCCTTATATGTGGTTCATGCGATTGTTGATGGCTCTCCGGATGTTTCTGGATTCAGCAATGTTTTAGCTGATATTAGGTGTCTTTCTTGTACTCTTGGTATTGAGCGTGTTGATTATTGTAATCACTTTTGTAACAGGGGTGACTGATGTTTTTGCAAATAGGGGTTTGCTGTCGGATTTTTGTTGGATGGCTCCTTGTCTTTCTGTTGAGACGAAGTCCTGGTTTTGGAGGGGGATTCTCCCCCCTGACATTGGCTCCATTTTGGAGATTGATTGTTCGGTTTCTCTTAGTTTGGAATGAATGATTTGTTTCTCTCTCAAAAAAGAAAAAAAAGAATACAATCCTTGATGTAATCTCATGAGTACAACTATACAGAAGTAAGCCATAAATTATACAAAACACTACAACAATTCATCTCCATACCGTAGACCTTGTTTTCGAAACACGATTAAATGTTAAAATTACAAGAACCAAAATCTCTGGTTTCAGTCTCAATTGTTGTTGAAGAATCTCACCTTAGAAAAACAAATTATCATCCTGTTCACGAATTCCATGCGCCTTCTACCATCAGCTAAGATGGGATCATGGTGCCAAGTCAAATTTTTCATTCAAAAGATGAAGAACTTCACCGAGCGTAGATACTTTAAAATCTGGCTCGAGATTCAGGTTGGCATAATGCTCCGAGTTGTACCTTCCCGTTTCGTCGAGCAAACACGTGAAAGCTCCTGCTCGCTTGCCACATCCAATCTGAGTGTTATGGAGTAGGAAGTCAATTCTTCACATGTAAGAACAAACTAGATATTATCTATGAAGGTCTTATGTTTCATGTAATGGTGATTTCATGTATAGTGAAAAGAAGGACTAGAAAAGAGTAATGTCGGTTGAAAATCTATTGAATGTTACAATTAAAAATGGATAACAAAAAAATACACCTACATCATCTCTGAGGCTGTCGCCGATCATAATTACTTCACTAGGAAGGACATTCCAAGAAGAGCAGATGTGAAGTAAGGGAGCAGGATTCGGTTTATAAGAACCGAATTCCCGGGTTAATGCTGGATGAAATGTCCACTGCAGCAATAGTAATTAAAAGTTACTATGTAAAACATACAAATATAAGGGAAAGATTATAAATTTCTAGAAGAAAGCAATGTCATTAAGAAATGAAATGAGAATGCACAGAAATGGGAGGTGGTAAACAGAACCGTTAGAGCAGATCCTTTTTGTAACCAAGGAAGTTGAACTATAAGTTTACAACAAGAAATATCCACAAAATAAATTAGGTCCCATAAGACAAGACAAATTGTTTTTTTTTTTTATTTTATATCCGTGAGTATCGTATCTGGACTCACAGTTTACATTCAAATAGGCTAATATTACTGGACAATTATCTGCCCTTACTATATTTAGTTGTCAAGGAAGCTCGAAGCAAATTAATTCTTACGCAGTTGACCATTATAGACCGAAACATCAAGAGACCTTCTTAGAGACTTGGGATTTTCTATGGACTAACATCCTGAGAAGGCAAGGAGTGTCTGGAGCTTAAGGGATACCTGAACAAGACAGATGAAATCAGAGTCGAAACCGTTTGAATCAGGATGAGAGCATAGAGATATTGTAAGCTCTAAGAAAATGCATTATTGTGGTTCTGATTAAGAGAAATGTGATGCTCAGAATCCCTTATTCTATCGCAATGGAAGACTATATTGGAAAATGAAGCGAATTTCGATCTGCATATTTGTTGGTCTCACTCTCTGTGAACGGCAACATCCTTATAGCTCAAGATACTCCAATTCCAAAACATAACTAAAAACATAAGAGGAAGCTGTAATTATAATTTGACAGAGAGCCTCAAAAGAAAATCCGAACTTACGCCAAAACGCTGATGAAAAATATCAACAGCTTCCTTTACATTGCGAGTGATTAGTCCCCTCCTAAAAAGAAACAAGGGATGAAAAAAAATATTTCCATAATAAATACCGAAAAGGAAGACAAACAGAAAATGTGTTTTCACAACAATGTTCATAACCCCAGGGGAAGGCCAAAATTGTGAAGTTTATCATATTTATTTCTTTTCTCGACACCAAACAACTTGAACCACTGTAAACATAAGATTTCGACAGATATATAAGATCGAGACACGTGTAAATTAAAATTTTGTATTTGTATTGATTTGAATATGTGCGAATGTGAGTACAATCTCTAATTTATTCCTTTGATTCTTTCTCTCTCATATACAAATATCTCGAGGGCTTCATAGCTTGTTCTCGAGGTGGAATTCGTCTCAAGGGCTTTGCAGCTTGTTCTTGAGGTTAACTTGTTTCGAGGGCTTTGTAGCTTATTCTCGATGTTGGATTTGTCTTGATGGCTTCATAGCTCATTCTCAAGATTGACTTTGTTGATGTTTGATGAGTCCTTGACTTGTTGATCTTTTGATCGTTCGTTGACTTGTTGATCTTCGATTGGTCGTTTACTTGTTGATCTATGATTGGTCGTTGACTTGTTGATCTATGATTGGTCGTTGACTTGTTGATCGTTTATGATGATCGGTTTCTGACTTGTTGATATTTTGATCGGTCGTTGACTTGTTAATCTTCTATGATGATCGGTTGTTGACTTGTTGATCTCTGATCGGTCGTTGGCTTGTTGATCTTTGATGATGATCAGTCTCTGACTTGTTGATCTTTGATCGGTCGTTGACTTGTTGATCTTTTGATCGACCATTGACTTGTTAATCTTCTATGATGATCAACCGTTGACTTGTTGATCTTTTGATCGGTCGTTGACTTGTTGATCTTCTATGATGATCGTCTCTGACTTGTTGAACTTTGATTGGTCGTTGACTTGTTGATCTTTAATGATGATAGGTCTTTGACTTGTTGATCTTTGATCGGTCGTTGACTTGTTGATCTTCTATGATGATCGGTCTCTGACTTGTTGATCTTTGATGATGATCGATCTCTGACTTGTTGATCTTTGATCGGTCTTTGAGTTGTTGATCGGTTTGAAGGATGCACCTGAATAATATAGTGTGTGTTTGAATAATATAGTGTGTGTTTTTCGTGTTTGCTTGTCGGTTTATGGAATTTCTTGATCTTCAATGTGATTTTGGACTTCAAAAGGTTGTTTGATCCTTCGAAATTTGGAGAGTCTTCAGTTTGATAGAATTCTCTTTGGGGCTTCATATCTCTGTCCACTTCAAATGGAAGAGAGCTCCTCTATTTATATAAGTTCTATGTACCATGGGTTTGGGCTTTGATGGGCTTGGCCCATTTGAATTCGAACTTTTTGGTTCGGTTCACTAAACAAACTTGAGTCTGGTTTAATTTTGACTCAAATTCGATTTAAACAAACTTTTTGGCCCAAATTAATTTTGAGAAATATTGTCTCACAATTTAATTTAATTTCATCATTAAATTTGGAATAATGACGTGGCGATCTACGACGAGCCCAAAATTTCTTTGTCAACAACCACATTATGCAGTAAATTGCAAATTTTCACTTTAACATTTTTTTATTTAATTTACAAGACACTTGAGTTATTCTGGTGAGACAATGCCAAACAATGAATTAAGGAGAAACACATCATGTTGGATCTTTGTACTCCTTGTTTTCCTCTTCTTTCTTTTCCTTCCAGCTAAATTAAAAGGAACCAACACAGTGTTTTTGTTTGGAATCAATGAAGAACATATCTTGTTTTTTTTTTTTTAAATATGAGTAACTGTCTGGACCAGCTTGTCACGGGACATAACGCTAATTCTATGTCTAACCATAAGATATATTGTTGACACACAGTTCACAAAATGCAAGCAACCATCAGATTTTTTTTTGTTGTTTTTTGGATAATCGGAAATCAGAACTTCACTCCACTACATATCCAGAACCACCCGCGGATATCTAAAGCCCGGACCCAAAATACAAAGAAGAATTTTACAATTAAGTTCACTCGTGGGCATAAAAAGAAGAAAAAATAGTTACCTTATATTTTTGGAATCAAGAAAGGTACAAAGCTCAGCAGCACCTGCAAGCATAATCAAGAAAGGCACAAATGCATTAGCTATGAAAAACTCCTAAAAGCAAACAAACATTCAAATCCAAAAATAACCTAAACCCGGAAGAACTAACCGGGCATAATTTGCAATCGTTCAATTGCCTGGCGCCCGAAATCGCCGATTACCTCATACGCCCTCCGCTGCTCCTCGGCTCCCCAATTCTGAACAATCTGCAAAATGTCGATTCCCGATGGGCTCGAAGCTTCGGCTCTCACAAATTCCTCGTCGCCGAGCACAGATTTATACATGGCGGGGAAATCGATGACCGGTACGGTTAGGGTTCCGTCCATGTCGAAGACCACACCACGGAGGCGGGGAGAGACGGCGGAGGAGAAATTAGCCATCGGAAAGGAAGAGCAATTTGGAGGAATGTGGCGGCGCCGGCGAATGCAGATCCGATTGCGGACCCGAGCCCGTAATTTCGACGATGATAATAATAATAATCTCCATTTTGCGGAAATTGTTGAAACCATTTGTAATTCAAAAAAAATGTAGGCTTTGTTTTTTTAAAAATAAATTGTGGCCCTTCTTATTTTAGCCTGAGAGTAATTTAAGCCTTTTTTTTTTTTCTTTTTCTTTTTTTAGTTATTTAACAGTTTGGATTAGTGGTCAGAGAGAAAAGTTTTTGTTTAGTTATTTCACAAACAAAAAGTTGGGGCCAAAAAAAAAAAAAGGGTGTGGGGGTAAAAAGTTGGAAGTTTTGTTTTTTTTTTTTTTTTTTTTTTTTTTTTTTTTTTTTTTTTTTTTTTTTAATTGAATGAGGATGATGTGTTTGAATTAAGTAATATGGATTTTGAAATATTTTACCTATAATAAAATTCTCACATTTTTTATATGTTAGAATTATCAATATTGAATATCAATAAATACTAATTATTATGATTGAATTTGTGCGTAGGTTGTTTAATTAATTTATAACTAAATTAAACAATGAAATTATTACGTTATTTATCCATTTGATTTCAATCAATTAAACTTACATTTTTACTATTGGTTGGATTTCTTTTTTTACATTTTGATTATATATAGCCTTATTAATATAGATATTTGATTTGTAGTATAATTTTTAAAATAATCCATCCATACATAATTTTTTTATGAATGATAAAACTCAACAATAAATTTATGACTTATTGAATTGTGTTAACGATCAAATTTAACTATAATATAACTCAATCTGAATTGCATATTATAAATAATTAGTTTTGATTTTGTGCTCTATATATTTTACTATTTTTTATTATATATTCAAAATTCATTTATTATTATAATAATAATAATTATTATTTTTTAGGGAAATTTGCATGTATATTATAAGTCAAAAAAATTGCATAAATAACAACTTTTTGAAAATATTTGTAAATATACCAAAATCAGATTTATAGACTCATCAATAGTGTCTGATAGGCTCTATCAATAATGTCCGACTTCATTAATAAACTCCATCAATAGTGTCTGATAGACTCTATCAATAGCGTCTGATAGACTCCATCAATAATGTCTGATAGAGTCTATAAAAAAAAGTTGTTATATTTACAATATTTTTTAAAAGTTGCATAATTTAATATAGAGTAGAAAATTTGCTATACACTGCAAATTTCCTATTTTTTAATCATAATTATTATTATTTTTTGAGTGGCAGTCTTATTTGTATTATTCTCTTATTAGAACAATACTTTTCTTCTACTCTTCTATTTGAGGTAAATCAAGAAAGAAAACAATAATAATAATATCAAGACGGAAATAGCGTGACACGTAAATATCCACGTGTCAACAAGCAATTGGTTTAGAAACCTCTTTCAAAGCCAGATTTTCTTAGAACTTCTCCAACAGAAAAATCCCACCGTCCATCTTCACGTGCATCGACAGATCGTAGCCGTCCCTCTTCCACGGTCCACTTCCCGCCACGTGGCTTGAACGACACGTGTTGCAAGACTAATGCTTCAATCATATATTGCTTTTTTTATCCGACCAAGCTCTGCATATAAATAGATCAACCGGCCTGTCCAGAAACAAACAGAAATTCAATAAATCATAAGAACAGATTTAATTTCTTGAAGGATCGGTTCAGATTTGATTTCTTGAAGGATCAGATTTGATTTCTCGAAGGAACAGATTTTATTTCTCGAAGGATCAGATTTGATTTCTTCAAAGTTGTTCAGAATTTGAATCCGATTTCGACATTCTCGTTTGAATTTGATCGGAAATGGCGTTCAGCATCACGCATCAAATCGGCGCCCTAGCCGGAGCTACAGTGGTCACAGAAACGAGTAACAACAACACAGCTGGTGAAGCGACGGCGGCGATGAACATGACGGCGTTGAGGAAGTCGCCGGCGTCAAATCTAAGATGCAGAGTGCAGAGGAGGGGCGGAGTAGAGGCGCTAACGACGCCGTTGAGGCCGTACAGATCGCCATTGCTGGGAGCGATCCGGCCGGATTTAAAGGCGGCGATCCAAGCGTTCGCGACGGAGGAGGCGGCGATGGAGTACAGAGAAGTAGGTGAGAGATCGAAGGGAGAGGGAGTGCCGGTTTACGTGATGATGCCGTTGGACAGTGTTACGATGGGGAACGCGGTGAATCGGAGGAAGGCGATGAACGTGAGTTTGCAGGCGCTGAAGAGCGCCGGAGTTGAGGGGATTATGATGGACGTGTGGTGGGGACTGGTTGAGAGAGAGTCGCCTGGTTCGTACAACTGGGGCGGATACGCGGAGCTTCTTGAAATGGCGAAAAAGCACGGCCTCAAAGTTCAAGCCGTCATGTCGTTTCATCAATGTGGCGGAAACGTTGGTGACTCTGTTACGTAAGCGACTTTACCTCTTTTCAAGATTTTTAGTAATAGCTCATTTGCATGTAGATTTTTCGGATGAATTGCTCCAAAATGGATAAAATCGAATGGATCAGTGACACTATGATTTTATTGTTTACATGTAAACAAGGCGTCAGATGATCTCGAAAATGGATATTTATCCCGATAAAAAATGAATTATTTTGAATATTTATAAATGAATGATTAGGATTGAAAAATTATTTTGAATTCGGGACGGTTGCTAATAAATACTATTATAAGAAGTTTATAGTTGTGACTATAATTTGCTAATTTTCTATATTTGATTAGTCTTTTAAGTTAACCTTGAAATTTCTCTTGTATCGAATAAGTTGATCATCTTATCATGTTTCAGTTTTGAATTTGAGATGATCTAATTTTGGGTGAGGTTTGGTTGTTCTTCCTTATTTGAGTACAGTATTCCTTTGCCTAAATGGGTGGGGGAAGAGATGCATAAAGATTCAAACCTTGCATACACTGATCAGTGGGGGAGAAGGAACTATGAATACGTATCGTTGGGATGCGACAGCCTTCCCGTTCTTAAAGGCCGAACGCCCGTCCAGTGTTACGCAGACTTCATGCGTGCTTTCGGGGACAATTTCAAGCACCTTCTTGGTGACACCATTGTGGTAATGAAAAAACCCTTGTTCCTTATGTTAAATCACTTTCTTCATTGATGTGAATAATGGCTGAACTGTCTGGATTGTGTTGTTTTGGTTTAGGAAATCCAAGTGGGAATGGGCCCAGCTGGTGAGCTTCGTTATCCGTCCTATCCCGAGCAAGATGGGACATGGAAATTTCCAGGAATTGGAGCCTTCCAATGCTTTGACAAGGTAGCTTTAACTTCTTGCATGTTAGTTTGTTTTATTACTATCTTCTCTCCATGTTTGTTTGCTTTATTAGTAATTTAACTTGTAAGATCTGCCCCGAATGGGTCAGTGGCGCAATGGTTTCATTGTTTGGTTGTAGACCAGTTCAACACCAGCGTCATACGTTCGAATCGGTATATGTAATCTCCCTTCTCCAACTTGTACTAGAAAAAACATGGACTAAGATCTATATTCTCTTGCAATTGGTATTTGGTTAGATCATGGATTTTGAGGTTTCCTCGAAGTAGAGGTTGTAGTTTCGAATCCCCAACCCAAAAAGTCATGCTTGATGTATGGATAACTTCTTGGTGACTGTTAGTTTAAAATTTGTAATGGTATGTGCAGTACATGCTGAGTAGTCTAAAGGCTGCTGCTGAAGCTGCTGGTAAACCAGAATGGGGAAGCACAGGCCCAACAGATGCCGGAGGCTACTACAGCTGGCCAGAAGACACCCCATTTTTCCGAAAAGAAGGCAGTGGCTGGAACTCGACATACGGCGAATTCTTCCTCTCCTGGTACTCCCAAATGCTATTAAACCACGGCGATAGAATCCTCACAGCTGCCACCTCCACATTCGAGACCACCGGCGTCAAGATATCTGCGAAGGTTGCAGGAATCCACTGGCATTACGGTCACCGCTCGCACGCCCCAGAGCTCACGGCAGGCTACTACAACACACGGTTCCGCGATGGCTATCTCCCAATTGCACAAATGCTGGCTCGCCACGGTGCCATCTTGAACTTCACCTGCATTGAGATGCGCGACCACGAGCAGCCACAAGATGCACTCTGCGCCCCTGAGAAGCTCGTCCGGCAGGTCGCTCTAGCTACCCTGAAGGCTCGCGTCCCTCTCGCAGGCGAAAATGCTCTGCCTCGCTATGACGAGCTCGCCCACAACCAGATCCTCGGAGCTTCCTCTTTCCATGGCGAGAGTGAGATGTGTGCCTTCACATATCTGCGAATGAACCCGCACCTGTTCGAGGCGGATAATTGGAGGAAATTTGTGTGGTTTGTGAAGAAGATGAAGGAAGGGAGGAATCCAGATAAGTGCTTGGAGCAATTGGAGAGGGAAGCTGAGCATTTTGTTCATGTCACTCGACCTCTGGTTCAAGAGGCTGCTTTTGCACTCATGCATTAAAAAAACAAAAACAACAAAAACAACAAAAACAAACAAAAACAAACAGGTTTGTTTAATGTTGGTGTTGTTTCTGTTTTTACTCTGTTCTGTGTTTTCTGTAGCTCTCTGGTTTTTAGTTTTGATGTAGCTATGGAAAAATGGGAATGTTTGCATTTTCTATTCTTATGATATGGGAAGATATGTATTGTCTAGTCTCGTGTAGAGATTTGTATATATTGAATTAAATACTATTTTCCTCTAAAGCTTTGAGTGTTCTTCAATTTTTTTCTAAACAATAGTTCTGCCAAAATTCATATGCAAACATGATTATAAGGGAGGAAAGAGATTAACTTTTTTTTTTTTTTTTTTTTTTTTTTTTTTTTTTTTAATTATTATTATTATTTATTTTAGCTTCATTTATATATACAAAATATATACTTTTTCCAAATTTTGGTGGAGTCATGATCCACTTTTTTAGATAGGTTTAAGTTTCTCGTTTCCAATTTGTAACTTTTTGTTCACTGAGACAAATTAATATACATATATACATATATTATATACATATAAATATATATATATATATTATGAAAAGTAAAATTAGGTTTTTTAATAGCAAAAGTACTAATTAGTTTAAACATTTTTATATTTTATATTTTTAGTTTTTTAAAAATAAAACTAAAATCAATTATTAAATATATATCGTTTTCATTTTTTAAAACAAAAATAAAAAATGAAATAATTATTAAAGTCAGTTGTACATAATGTCAAAATACTAAATTTTGCATAATATTAGTAGATAAAAAATTTCTTACACATGAATGTGTAAAATATTTGGTTTATTTAGTACATTTATTTTAAAATCAAAATAGTAGAGAAATAGAATACCAAATTTAAGAAACAGAACTAATCATATCATCACACGTGTCATTTATAGAACCACGTAATATAATACTTTACTATAAAAACTTTACGTACATCGAACCGAACCGACAAATTTCCAATTTTTTTTTTAAAAAAACGAACAAACAAAAAGTAATGGCAGCCATAGAAGTTGCCAGAGAACATGATCGGATTTTAATTTTTTATTATATGAAATAATATTTTATTTTATTTTAGATTGTTGAAAAAAAAAAAAAAACCAAACTGAAAAAGCATCCCGAGGATGTTGGAGCAATCTTAACTAACAAAAATGGCGCGTGGGAGAAAGAAAAGATCTGGACCGTCGATTACTGTGGGGCTTCCATCCTGGAGATCCGTGATTTGCCGGGATAATTGGAGCAGGAATGCATTTTTAGGTGTACTTCCAAAATTGCCCTCGCAATATGTAAATATTATCCATACTAGAATACGATATGAACTGAATTAAAAATATCGATTCACGCATATGAATTGAATTTTTACGTAACAATGAAATTATTAAATTATTTGATCACTGTTCCATTAAGTAATAATTTTGTTTTTTCAATTATAATTTATGTTTTTTTATTGGGTAAAAAGTGTTTATTTTCCATCTAAACTTTTGTTAGTTAATTATAAATGTATTTAAATTTTAAAATATTTATATTTATATTCTTTAATATATTTTAATATTATATTATAGATATTTATTATTATAAGTATACTATTAAAAATACTAAAATTATATAAAAGATGTGGAGATACTCATTAATATTAATATTTGTTAATTTTTTGAAAGGACAGTAGCATAATTATTTTATAGATTCAATTAGTATTGGTAAGCTTTTTAATAACTATTTGTTTATAAAATTTTAATCATTTTAATTTTGTGTCCTTCGACATTAAAATTCAACGATTATAAAATGATGCAAATGTGGTTTTATAAAAAAAAGTCAAAAATATCATAGCTCTATCATACGGGATCCCATCCTCCAATATTGTTGTATATAAAAAAAAGAAAAAGAAAAAACATTTATCTGAAAAGAGACAAAATTTGATTTTATATAATATTATTGTGTTGAAATATAGTTATATTTCCGTTTAGATGTATGAGCGTTGGTATTCGAGTTCGAGATTAATCCTGAAACGCCATACATCCTACCAGCCGGAACAATCTCGCTCCGTTTCTCTTCCCCAAACCCTTCTCTTCCAATCTCGCCGTCGCCACCGCCATTTCCGCCGTCGCCACCACCGCCATTGCCATCGCCATCGCCATCGCCGCCTCATCAAACCTCCAGACTTCAATCCGAATTCCACTGAGCCCAACCGAGCTCTTCTCTGCAACCTTCAATCCTCGATTCCCTCATTCATAATCCCCTTCCTATTCTGCATTTTCACGGTTTCTCGAACGAACGAGGACGATGATCGGCCGAGCTGAGCTCATCTATTGTAATCAGCTTCTGTTCTCAGCCGGTTGCGATGGTGAAAAACCCTAGAATGGTTCGTTTGTGTTGCGGTATTTGCGGTTGATCTTTTCGTCGTGTTCTACCTCAACTCGTTGGATCTTTGGCTGATCGAGATTGCCGCCGCGCAATGGTATACGTTTTCGATGTATTTGCTACGAGTTTATGAGCTCATTTATTTGGCATTAATTTAGCTGACTGGAGCCAAGTCTGAGCTCCATCAAGCTTAAATGGAGATTTGAAATTGTCCTGTGTTTTGATTTTGTATGCCTTCGTTTTGAGATGCTATATCAGTCTAGAAATCATTATTGGCAGTTTCTATTGTTATATTTGAACTTTTTATATGCTGCATTTTTCTGTGGATATGCATTAAGAGCCTCTAATCTTTATGTTTAATGAGAATTTTCTCTTTTGTGTTGTTGACTGTTGATGAAGAGGGTGAGTTCATTATTTCTGTTGATATGTAATTTTGCATGTTTAGCATTCAATGACATTTTATATGCTCGTTTTGGTCCCCAAGGGGTGGCACAAGTGATTGAAGACTTGGCTTTGAAGGTGTGGTCCCTCAAGGTCCCAAGTTCGAAACTCACATGTGACGTTAATTTGTAGAAATCTCCCATGTCTCCACTCCTTCGATGTCTCCCGGTCCCTGGCCTTGGGACGGGCGTGGTTACCTCAGGGATAGTGGAGCGAAGCTCCAATTTCTCGGGTTCAAAAAAAAAAAGAAAAAATATGCGATTTTACTGTTTAAATGGAGATCCTGATATTTATTTTATTTGATTCTTTAAACATCTTATTCGTGCCACAGGCTGGTCAATTACATCTAGTTGTTGGATCTCTTGTTTGGATTGCGGATCCTGAGGAATCCTGGATAGATGGGGAAGTAGTTGAAGTTAATGGTCAAAATATCAAAGTACGATGTACAACAGGAACTACTGTAAGTGATACTTTGCACGATGTTACACTTGATTTGCTGTGTTAAGCTGTTTCATACTACTGACTAGTCGGTCTGAATTTTTTAGAACAGAGTTAATCTTCTTATTACTATTCATTGATTTATTGTAAATACATAAAGCTTTGATTTGTGCTTTTAATGGTTAATGCCGAAGTGTTGATTGGGCTAGTTTTCTCGTATTTTTTATGATGCTTTGTTCAATTTCCTTTTTTTATTTTTTTATTCAAGTTATTCAGAAATCGTGATGATTAGTGTTGTAACCTTGATGTTTGTTGGCTTTTTTCCCATCAGAATTAGGACAACAATTCTATCATTCTTTGTTTAATACCAATAAGTTGAAATAGTGTTTATCTTATGATTTATTGCGCTTCTTTGCTTATATAAACAATGGGGTCCATTTCTAACGGCTATGTATATTTCTTTTCAAGGTTGAGGTCCAATCACCAAGTCAAAGTGTATACCCGAAGGATCCTGATTTTCCATCATGTGGTGTGGATGATATGACAAGACTAGCTTATTTACATGAGCCAGGACTTCTAGAAAATTTAAAATGCCGTTACGATGTCAATGAAATTTATGTGAGTCACTACTTTTTTTCCCCTATATAAGTAGATTCGTTCTTCGGGGGTAGAGCCTTTTGATCTGTTGCTTTGTGGTGTCTCTAATCTTGATACTCTAATTTTCCCTTTTCGTGCGAAGAATTGAGAAATGCTGTTGTTGGATCTATAAATGCCTCGTAGCCATTATAATGCATCTTTATGATTAAGTAGAACTGTGGAAGTATAAATCTGG
Organism: Sicyos baderoa; assembly: GCA_037832685.1. Lineage (NCBI taxonomy): Eukaryota > Viridiplantae > Streptophyta > Magnoliopsida > Cucurbitales > Cucurbitaceae > Sicyos > Sicyos baderoa. The sequence continues at coordinate 2,968,021 of JBBMEF010000022.1, read as the reverse complement.
TTGGTTAAAAATTTCTTTACAATTCCACAGACATATACTGGAAGTATACTAATAGCCGTAAATCCTTTTCGAAGACTTCCTCATTTATATGATAATCACATGATGCAACAATACAAAGGTGCAGCTTTAGGTGAGCTGAGCCCGCATCCCTTTGCTATTGCGAATTCTGCTTATAGGTACTTCTCCACATATCATATATTTGCATCTTTTTTGAATTGGTTATATATATGCATTTTCAATAAATAAATGCTTTAGTTTTTCATGCAAATTTATAAATGATGAAAAATGCAGACAGATGGTTAATGAGAGTATCAGCCAGGCAATTTTAGTTAGCGGGGAAAGTGGAGCTGGTAAAACAGAGAGTACAAAGATGCTTATGCGCTATCTTGCCCATGTTGGAGGGAGAGCTGGAGGGAAGGCTGCAACTGGTGAACGTTCTGTGGAGCAGCAAGTTCTAGAGGTATGTACTTGTTACTGGTTTATTGATTATCATCAATCTTGATTTAAAAAAAAATTATCATCAATCCTGGCTAACAGTTTTTCGATAGAACTAATTTATCATTCTAATATTTGTGATTCCTTTTACATTTAGATTCATATACTTTGATTTATACTGCATAGTATGTAAATTGCAATTTTACAATGGAGAGGAAATCTCAAGATAATTCATGATGATTAACTTGTTTTAATGGTTAAATTCGTCCTCATAGTAATATTATTGCAAAAGTTTTTCCTTCCTAATTACATCTTAAGAATTTAGCACCTTCTGTTTTGTTTTTTTCTTTTTTGGTTCTGTTTTGGAATGATCTACTGTTGGACTTTTGAACTGAAGTCGGGAACAAATTTATCTTACTATATCATATTTTGTGTTGGCAGTCTAACCCTGTTCTAGAAGCATTTGGCAATGCAAAGACGCTTAGAAACAATAATTCAAGGTGAGGAAACTATTTTTGAATTCTCTTTTCCCCATTTTCTAACCGCCATGTTTTTTCTTATATGTTCTTTCAAACGAAAAAAAAATCATGAGTTGATTACTATGTACCTGCAGTCGGTTTGGTAAATTTGTGGAGATCCAATTTGACCAGAGTTGGAAAATTTCTGGAGCTGCTATTAGAACTTATTTATTAGAACGTTCCCGTGTTTGCCAAGTGTCTGATCCTGAGAGGAATTATCATTGCTTTTATATGCTTTGTGCTGCACCAGCTGAGGTAAGTTGCCCATCATGAATATGGATTTTTTGGACCCTCTTTTTAGGGAACAGTAGGGTTGTTTGAAAGGCTACCTTTTTTGTTGTTTTACAGATTATCGGGTTGGAAAGAAATAGGAAAGTGTTCCTTAGAAAGGATAGTTTGTGGGAGGATGTGTGGAATGTGGCTTTCTTTAAGGCCTCTCTGGGGGATGCTTCCCTTGTGTTGGCCAGGCTCATCTTTTATGGGCTGGAAGAAACCAAGGAACACCTAAAGCATGTCTCATGAATCCATGATATCATTATGACTTTATAAACCAAAACTGTAAACCTTGAATTTGGGTTTTTCATTTTCCTCTGAATGTTGGTACTTCTAAAAGAAAAAAAATTATAACCATGTTTTTCCCTCTATTTTTTTAATCGTCATCTTTAATTGCTTTCTTTATTGTTTTTCGGTTTCACCATTTCAACAATTATTATTATATGTACTGGTAGGTGTCTCCCATTGGTACAATGGTTGATTATCATTTGTACTTGTGTAACAATCCAAGGCATGTTGTATATTCTAGGCAATTAGTATGATATATATGATTTATGATGAACACCGAGTCACTAAATGGAAAAAATAACAACATAAGTGGTTATTTTAGAAAATTACCCTCTACATTAGTGTCATCTACTTAGAGTTAGCAACTTCCTTTCAGCTTGAATAATAAAGTTCTCTGGAAATTTGTACTTTGATTTAAAAAATGTAAGGCTTAGATTTAAATTTATTGCATGATCTGAATATGGTATTTTTCAATTATTATTATTTTTCTTTTAAACCTTGTTAATAGTTCATAAGATATGGACTGCTCCAGCCGTAGTTCCATTCCAGAATATTTCAAAGTCCCTTAGTTCCTTTTATTCTCACTTGTTCTTTTCCACCGAAATTTGGGAAGTAATCTATGGGTAGTGGTTGAGTTGAAATTATGTTTGACGTCCATTTCCTTAGCAAATGATTTATTTTATTTTTGATTATTTAAAGCAAACTCATCTTGATTGTTTTTTTTTTCTTTTCCTTTTTGATCAGGAAATTGAAAAATATAAATTAGGAAATCCAAGAACATTTCATTATCTTAATCAATCTAATTGCTACGAACTTGATGGAGTGGATGATTGCAAGGAATACCTTTCTACTAGAAAAGCTATGGATGTTGTTGGAATAAGTACAGCTGAGCAGGTATTCTTTTGTTTTGAGTCCCTTTGACTTGCCACTGAATATAACCCACCAAGCAATTGATTTGAGGTTAGCATTTTTATTTTTTTAGGATGCTATATTTCGAATAGTAGCTGCAATACTTCATTTGGGCAATGTTGAATTTGCAAAAGGGAAGGATGTGGATTCCTCTGTACCTAAGGATGACAAATCTCGGTTCCATCTCAAAATGACAACAGAACTATTCATGTAATCAACTTGCTCCTAATTTTAGTGAAGTGATGTTTGAGATAGTTTAAGGCTTGTAATCAGTATTTTTTTGGAACAGGTGTGATGAGAAAGCTCTTGAAGATTCAATGTGTAGTCGTGTTATAGTTACACGTGATGAAACCATAACTAAAAGTCTTGATCCAGACTCTGCAACTCTGAGTAGGGATGCTTTAGCAAAAACTGTTTATTCAAGATTATTTGATTGGTAGGTTTTGTGTTTGATTCTTTAATTTAAATTTATCAATTGTTACTTCTATCATGTAGTGGACCCTTTTAAACATTTTTTTTCTTCATGGAACCAGGATCGTTGATAAGCTTAATAACTCAATTGGCCAAGATCCTAATTCAAAGAACTTAATTGGGGTTTTGGATATCTATGGATTCGAGAGTTTCAAGACAAACAGGTGCTTAACTGGTACGCTTTTGCTTTCATCGTTAGTGGAGGATGAAATTCCATCAAGCAATTTCATGAATCTTTTGTTGGCAACACCTAACTACATGTGACCTTTTCATTTTACTTTCGTGAGTGGATCATATTTTCTCTTTATTCTTATGATGACTCTGACATGGAAGATAATGTCAGTGTTAGCAACATTGATTCTTCAATCAACCATTTTAATGAAGGCAACATCCATCCCTACAATGAAATCATTTCTCCTTCGGATTTGACCGAATTATCTATTTGCTTTCCTTTGCCTCAAAATTCAGACCAAAAGTTTACCAGTTAAAAAGACTTTTGTCATCATCAATATTTCTGGTATTGAGTAAAATGGTTGGAGCTCTCCAGGCAATTTTTCCAAATGAAAATATCAACGGAACGATGCCTTGTAATCTTGCTCTGCTTACTAAGGTGTTACTCTAAAGAATCTTTATCCGTGAAAGACACACACACTAATTTTGATTCCTTTAGGACCTGTTATAACATCTAACGGTATAGGCTACTATGAGAATCTAAGTGTGGTAGACCATCAATTGGTGGAAAGATGTATAAATTAGAAAGAAAAAAAAGGAACTCTTTTTTGCTCGAACTTGTATCATCATATGGTTAAACTGATCGATTGTAAGGTGACTAGAAAGTTATTTGCAGTAGTAAATGCCCGAGAGTGTATTGGAAGAACAATGCTCATTTTGTGAATGCTTGATCTAGAATGCATTTGGTGCTAGTTATTTTTTTTCTCCATATAACATTATGTTACTTCGACATTGTTTTCTTTCTAGGCTCTGTTTTTTAGTCTGTATTTGATCTATGCAGCTTTGAGCAGTTCTGTATTAACCTGACAAATGAGAAATTGCAGCAGCATTTCAACCAGGTGGAGCTTGAATTTGGTAACCTTTATTCCTTTAACTTCCTGGATCTTGAAATTTAACTTAGAATGTTGTTTACAGCACGTGTTCAAGATGGAGCAAGAAGAATATACAAAAGAAAAAATTAACTGGAGTTATATTGAATTTATTGATAATCAAGATGTTCTTGATCTCATTGAGAAGGTGCAGAAAATTTTCTCTTTCGTGACTTAATTAAGTTGATCTTTTCTGCAAAATTTATGAAAAAAATGTATAATTTACTCCTACGGGCCTACGGCCTTATTCTCCTATCATGGAAAATATTCCCAAGATTTTGTGAAATGTTTGTTTGCCCTCTGAGTTTCTTATGGTTTTTAAATACATTTTTTTCTGACAGAATTTTAGTACACAAATTTCGATTTCCTATAAAAGATAAATTCTCCTTCTAAGTAGTCTGTAAGAATTTTCAATATTCTTTTTGGTGTTCTATATCTAGTTTGTTCCGTAACTACTCCACTCGTATTAATTATAATTAGGGGTGTCTTTGTAAATTCCTAATGTGGGAACATAGGTTCTTTTTTATCTGAACTTTTCTAAAATCTCATTTTCATTAACTACTATACTGTTTAAGGAATAAAGTAGATTATTATTCTTAGCCTAAGAGTTTAAACTTTTAAATATTAGTTTAATGTATTTGTTTAGCAGATTCTCTTATTGTTTAGTGCGATAACTGTTCTCCAATTGCTTCAATTAATCAATTTTTTTTATTGCTGTACTGAACATTGAATATTTTCTTAAATATTAAGTTTGTTACTTTCAGAAACCTGGTGGTGTCATTGCTCTTTTGGATGAGGCTTGGTATGTATTTACGAGACATAGTCATTATCAGTTTTTTAAATACTCTGAGATACTATGTCTATAGAAATCTTTTGTGCATGTGGAATGTAAGGTGATAGTTTTCTTGGTTTCATTTTGTAGCATGTTTCCGAGGTCCACAAATGATAGTTTTGCACAGAAGCTATATCAAACTTTTAGGGACAATAAGCGCTTTAGCAAGCCTAAATTATCACGAACTGACTTCACAATTTGTCATTATGCTGGTGATGTAAGCACTCTTATTATTGATGTATTATAAGCTAGAGGCCCTTCAGAAGAGCCTGCCTCAGTTTTTCCATAGATAAGTTGGTTAATCTTTTTTATAATTCTTTGGTGGTAATTTGTGTTCTAGGTTACGTACCAAACTGAACTCTTCTTGGACAAAAACAAAGATTATGTTGTTGCGGAGCATCAAGCTCTGTTGAGTGCTTCAAAGTGCTCCTTTGTTTCAGGGCTCTTCCCCCTCATAGCTGAAGAAACCTCCAAATCATCCAAGTTCTCATCAATAGGGACTAGATTTAAGGTGTGTTTATGTTTTAATAGTAAATTTTATTTGTATTTTTAACTAAATTTCCATTTATTTAACCTTTCCAGCAACAACTCCAATCCTTGCTTGAGACACTAAATGCTACTGAGCCACACTACATACGCTGTGTAAAGCCAAACAATCTTCTTAAACCAGCCATCTTTGAGAATACTAATGTTTTACAGCAGCTCCGATGTGGAGTAAGTTTATGTTTGCCCATCTTATTTGTCCAATCATACCTCTCTTATACACGCGTGAACTTGAGAGATTTTATTTAGGGAGTCATGGAAGCAATCAGGATCAGTTGTGCTGGATATCCCACTAGGAAGACGTTTGATGAATTTATTAGTCGATTTACTATCTTGGCACCTGGTGTTTTGAAGGGGAGGTAGTTCATTCATTAATAAAGACTTTTTTGTGATCTGTTTTTATATGATATTTCTTAAGATTGTGAGGTTAGATTCTTGGTCTTTTAGAAGCTCTGATTAACTCCTTTCACTGGACTTGTTAATAGCTCTGATGAGGTCACTGCATGTAAGAGGATTTTGGAGAAAGTTAACCTTGAAGGGTATCAGGTATGCTGTGCAAATTAGATAACTTATCTGCAGTAAACTTCTCTTTCTCTTACATATGTGTGCATGTATACTAGTATGAAGCTTTTTCTCAATAAAGATTTGAAAAATCTCAATTGGCATTAAAAAATAATTATAATTATTTTCTTTTAGAGGATTTTACATGTATAGCAAAAACATCCAAAGAAAATCGATGAATGACAAAATTTTGAAAATATTTCATATATAGCAAAAAATTGGGTTGGTCCCTATAAAATAACCCAAATGCCCATGTTTCAATTAGTTTAGCTGATATCCTTCAATCAGTTCACTGATAGTCTTCAATCACTTCGTTGATAGCCTTCAATCACTTAGCCGATAGCCTTCAATCAATTCAGTTGATAGTGTTCAATCAATTCAACTAATTGAAAATAATTAGTGACATTGGTTGAAAAGAAACATTGATTGAAGGCAAATGGTGACATTGATAGAAAGCAATTGCTGACACTAATTGAAAAGAAACATTGATCATCCAACGAATATCTTTTCTCTTCTCACACACACACCAATCCATAGAAGGCAATCCACTTCATATGGGAGCTTAGTCATGCTGTTATTTAACACTCAAGTTGTGTTCCAACGAAAATCCCCATGGATTGCTCTTTCTCTCAATTGTTGTCACTTATGTCTAAAGGATCAAGAAACAAAGATCCATCTTTTTAGTTGGTGCCCCTTTGCTTCTGCGTTTCAGGAATTCATACAACACTCATTTGGTTGGAGCTTATTAAGACTGGGAGATATTTTCACACTCTTTAGCTACACCCTTAATGGCCACCAATTTAAGATAGATAAGAAGATCCTTTGGAGGAATTTCCTTTTTCTGTTGGAAATTGTGGTTGAAGCGAAATGATCTGATCTTCTTGGAAACATCAATCTATTGACAATTTTAACCATTTATCTTGCGTTATTTGGGAGCCACCAACTCTCCCCTATTTGTGATTATAGCCTCACTACTTTATTATCAGTACAATAGAGTTGTTTTATTAGTTAGCAGTTAGTCTTGATAGTGTAATTATTGCGTTTAAAGTATATGCATTTTCTGTTTTATCAAAAGTTAGACGAGAGTAACTTTTCCCATTGAAGTTGTAAGAATAATTTTCTGATTCTTCTTTGTGGCAGATTGGTAAAACTAAAGTGTTTCTCAGGGCTGGTCAAATGGCAGAATTAGATGGCTTCCGAACTGAGGTCTTGGGAAGATCTGCTACTGTTATCCAGAGGAAAGTTCGCTCATATTTGGGACGCAAACACTTTATTTTGTTGCGGTTGGCTGCTATACAAATTCAATCCATGTGTAGAGGTATCAAGTCGATTAACGTGTATGATCGTGCACATTAGTAGTAGTAGTAGCTATCAACAAACCATTGCTACAATAAACGTAACGATTATGTCTGTAAAATAAAGATAGTAAAGATGGGATGATAAAAAATGAAAATTATGGTTATTAGGTCGTGTGATACTTTTCATACCGTTTATGCCACTTTTTTTTTATTTTAAATATTTATTTATACTTTTCCCCATTAACAGGGCAAATGGCACGCCAACAATATGAAAACATCAAAAGGGAAGCTGCTTCTATCAAAATCCAAAAGTATTGGCGCATGTACTTTGCCCGCAGTTGCCACAAAAGATTATGCTCTTCAGCTGTCACTATTCAAGCTAGTATCCACGGTATGGTTGCTCGTAAAGAGCTTAAGTTCAGGAGGCAGACAAAAGCTGCAATCATCATTCAGGTAAAGATAAATATTGAGGCATTGATATATAATCCCTTTACTCTCTATGGCGCTCTTGCTTGTTGCCTTTTGATAAAAAATACCTTACTATTGTTTCTAGTTTTATTCAAGTTTGGATAGATATTATGACACTTTCAAAGAAGCTTAATACACTCTAACTGGGCAAAATACACTGTAGATTATCACAGAACCTATATATATATTATGACACTTTCAAAGAAGCTTAACTTTTCCTTTTAACCACCGATAGGAGAACACTTCATATAACCAAATATGGAAGGCATAAGGAAACATTGAATATACTAAATTAATACTTCTCACCCTTCCTATAAAACTGATAGTAATTTTTCTTCAGGATTAATCCCATGGAAGTGAAAAACTTAATGGGGTTTTTTCTTAATTTTTTTTAGTTTTATCAATCTTGGATATCCGTATCTTTTCTTATTTTTAACTTGTAGTTTGCACGATTTTTGTATATTTTAGAGTCGATGTCGGCAATACTTGGCTCATTTGCATTATTTGAGGCTTAGAAAAGCAGCAATTACTACTCAATGTGCTTGGAGAGGAAAAGTTGCTCGTCAAGAACTTCGAAAGCTTAAAATGGTACTTTATATCTCGCTCTTCTTTAAGAAATTATTTCTTTATTATGTTAAAGCTTTTATCTATTGTTTAATTGAAAAATGAACCTACACGTATCGAGTGTACTATTGGCCCAAAACCAAGGTACAAAAACATGCTTCCATTGGTAAAACAAAGTGTTTAGAAGCATAAGAAGAGGTTACAAGGACAATTAAAATTGCATGGCTCCGCCCCTTGTCTATCTCAATATTCACACAATTATTCGGATTCTTTCTAACCAAGTCTTCCAGTATAGCACCGACCCATAGAACATACCTTTCTTGATGGAGAAGATAAATTGGACAAACTGGACAAACTGGACACCAATCAAAACACAGAAGTTTTTCCAAATAAATGATTCAAAAGGCTGTCCAGAAACGATGGTCAACATTTTCAGGATATGTGGTGGCTTAATGCACCACCTTGGAGAGATTTCATGCCTTCATGGGGCTGCTTCAATTGAAGAATATGCAGTGGCTGACCAAATAAACACTTTGGTTATTTTAAGCTGTTTATCTTTCCAAATTCTCTTTCTGACTTTTAGTAATGAAGATAATGTTGAAGTTTACTTCAGGCTTTGAAATGAAGGTCTAATGGAGAAAAAATCAAGTCTCTCAAGTCACACTGTATAGTTCTCAGTTAAATCTTAGTGGCATAGTTTCATGTGATGTTTTGACAGGGCTTGTACCTATTATCAATGAAGATTTTATTTCGTATAAAAAAAAACTCAGGTCAAATGAACTCTGCTATCTAGTTTGGCCAGTAAGGATTGATAGTCTGACAATGTCAATTTTTTTTCCTCCTTGAATTGCTAGTCACGAAAATCCTCATTGATATTCTAACATGCCTCTCCAAAGCGAGTTTGCTAACAGTTGGGTCACTACACTACACCAATGGAGTGCACTGCAAAAACAGTTGCATCCACTAATTCTCTTCCCAGTGTCTCATCTTTTCTCATTACTTGATGCTTGTATCTATGCTACATGCTCTAAGATGACATTTTTTTTTGTACTTTTCTTTATTATTTTTTTTTTTTTTGTAAATGCAACTTTTAATGAGATCAAGATTATTTGTTTATTCAAATGTGTAGAATGGATGTGCTTAATCTGTATCAGTTTTTGTTATATTTGATTTTTTTCTAAAATTTTGACCTCCGTAGAATTTCTTCCTTTTTTATTGTTCATGAAAACCCCCTTAAACTTATTATGATTAGAATGAAGAAAATACCATGCTTTGGAACTTTAAATCTATTGCTTCATACTACATAATTTGTTAAGTCATCATTAGCTTCAAAATTTTAAATTATAAAGTTAAGATTCCGGTCTTTATATAAATATATTATTTAATAACTTAAATGAAATTGAATCTTTAAACTGCAATTATGTGCAGGCTGCTAAGGAAACTGGCGCTCTCCAAGCTGCCAAAAATCTGCTGGAGAAGCAAGTGGAAGAATTAACATGGAGATTGCAGCTAGAGAAAAGAATGCGGGTACACATCTTCCCCATGAATATCTACTCTTGATATTCAATAACGCCCCATTCTTTTACTTGGGATATATGTATTCCAATTTCCAAGTAAATACAAACCTTGATATCATATGAGATAGTATTTATGTGAAAATTTCCTATTGTTGTTTGTTTAGTAATACTGGTAGTAAGCGTTTTACTAATGCAGGCTGACATGGAGGAAGCCAAGAGTCAAGAAAACAAAAAATTGAAGTCTCATTTAGAAGAATTGCAAACTCAATTTCAGGAAACAAAAGTACTTCTTATTAAGGAACGTGAAGCTGCAAAGAAAGAAGTTGAGCAAGTCTCAGTCATACAGGAGGTTCCCGTTGTTGATCACGAGCTTATCAATAAGCTAACTACTGAAAATGAAGAACTTAAGGTCTTGTTTTCAAATCTTACGTTAATGTGGACGTTGATTGTCTTTTTGTATCCTAAACATAATTCTTTGAAGTTGTTGGTTCTTACATTTGTGTGCAATTGTATTATTTGGTTACGAGCAAGTACAGGCTTTTGTAAGTTCTTTGGAAAACAAAATTGATGAAACAGAAAAGAAATTTGAGGAATGTAGAAGACTTAGTGAAGAGCGGCTGAAGCAGGCTACCGATGCAGAGTCAAAGATAATAGAATTAAAGACTTCCATGCAAAGGTTTTTTCATGAATATTGGCTTGGTGCAATTTTTAGGACTAAATATTACGTATTTGAATTATTATATTTGTTTCAGGCTTGCAGAAAAGCTATCTGACATGGAAACTGAAGAACAAATTCTAAGGCAGAAAGCATTGCTAAAGCCTCCTTCAAGAAAAATGTCTGGACGTATAACAACTCAGGTAGGCATGCTCAAGGATTTTTCTATTATTAGGTCTCTGAGGTATTTATTGATTTATTTTCTTTCTTGTATCTGCAGCCTTCAGAAAATGGCAACCCTGTAAGTTTATAAAATATTGCCTTACTCTGCGTTTTTTACATTGTCGTGGATGTTCATTGATGATAAAAAAAACCATGAACATTATGCAGGAAATGCTATCCAGTGCGTCATCTAAAAAATTTGGAACTGATGCTGATGAAAAAATGAGGAGATCCCAAATTGAAAGGCAGAACGTATGTGTTTGTGAGAGAGACATTTTCCCCATGTCCTTTAATGGGTTATGATTTTCCTGACATTTGGTTTCATTATATTTGATCATTTCATACTTTTTGCAGGAAGGCATGGATGTTCTATCAAAATACCTCATACGGGATCTTGGGTACAGTGAGGGAAAACCTATTGCTGCTTTTATAATTTATAAATCTTTTCTCAATTGGAGATCATTTGAAGCAGAAAAAACAAGTGTTTTTGATCGGCTTATTCAGATTATTGGTTATGCAATTGAGGTAAACCTTCTCTCTTAGATTCTTTTAGTGATGTACACATTCTCATGCCCGTCTGTTTGAAGAGTTGATCAAAATTCTAAATTTACTGAAAGTCCATCCTAAAAAAGATAGCTTTTACTGAAATTGTTGGAACGGAGTGGGGCAAAGCCGACAACTGATAGACATCTAGCTGTAAAGTTTTATAGAAACGTAGAGACATTGATCAAATAAGATGTACTTCAATATAGTATTTATATTTACATATTTTTCTTCTCCTTTACCTTTTCTGTTTCCCTTTCTCTTTTATCTTCCATATATTTGAATATTGTATTTGATTTACTTGCAGAATCAGGATGATAATGAACATATGGCATATTGGTTATCCAACACAACTTCATTGTTGTTCCTTCTTCAAAAGAGTTTAAAAACTACACCACAAAAGCCTCCCACCCCATCACTGTTTGAGCGAGTGGCCCAAGTAACAAATATGCACTTCCTAAAGTTTTTCTTTTTATAAAGAGAGAGAAGTCATTTTCATTTTTCACGAGATTTATGTTATTTTCTGGCATAAACCGAATAGATTGAAATGTGACAAAGTGTCGATTTTCTCAGGGGCTTCGTTTATCTTCTGCTAGCCTTCAAGTTGGCATCCTTGATGTGGTACGGCAAGTTGAGGCCAAATATCCTGCTCTACTTTTCAAGCAGCAGCTAACAGCCTATGTAGAAAAGATATATGGAATAGTTAGAGACAACCTAAAGAAGGAATTATCACCGTTGCTTTCAACTTGTATCCAGGTAGGAATAACCTAAGTTTCCTGCAGTCTAATGTGTGTGTGTATATATATATATATATATGACCAATAACTTCAAACTTTCTGTTACATAATACTCCTGTTGTTAAAAGAAGGGATCAATATCATACTAGGTTCGAGTGATTAGATACATCCTTCTTGGTTAGAAGTTTTCATGTGTGACTTGGCTCCATGACATACAGCTCTGAATGTTTGATGGCATGCAGGCTCCCAGATGTCCGAGAGGAAATATGTTCAAATCATCTGACCAAGCAAATAGTAGTATCCCTCCTCCCAGTAGTTCATGGAGCAGCAGCATCATCAATCACTTTAATGAAAATCTTTGGATATTGCAGAAGAACTTCGTATGTGACAACTTCTGTTGGTACTCGAGAATAATATATCATTTTACTGTGATCTTATGCCGAGCACCTTACAGGTGCCTACCTTTTTGGTCCAGAGGTTATTCATGCAGATTTTTTCACACATCAACGTACAGCTTTTCAATAGGTACCTCTGCTTTATGTAAATTATGAGATCAATTTTATCTTTTTTTTTTTCTTCTTTTTCTAAGAACCTTTTATCATACACTTGGAAATGTACTTGCATTGTTGTTTGTGCTGGCATAGTCTTCTACTTCGTCGAGAGTGCTGCACGTTTAGCAATGGAGAATATGTAAAGTCAGGACTGGCTGAGTTAGAGATTTGGAGTTGCCAAGCAAAACAAGAGGTACGCTGGTGTTCTGATATTTTAACAAGCTTCCTCAAACTTTGCATACATTTTATGCTTAGAGCTAAATACATCTATCTTTTTTATTGTTATTTATTGATTCATTAGCTTATTGTGTTTGATTTCTCTTTATTTTTTTTATATATATATTCTGATACTTCCATAATGCTTCATCGTTCTTTTTATGAATTTAAAAATTCTAGTATGCTGGGTCGTCTTGGGATGAGCTAAAACCGGTGAGGCAAGCTGTTGGATTCTTGGTATGCTCCTTCACTATTATATGTACTCCCAGAGGCCACCATTCTGAATTTCTCTCTGTGCCATACATATTGTGAATTCTGAAATGGTCTTATAATCTCTTAGAATATTTAAAAATTTATCTGTCTTATTATCTTTAACATTCGATGTCTTGCCACAACTCATCTGATTCTGTATATAACAAGTTTAATGAACTGGGTTTAACATCAAAATTTTATTGATCAAGTTACAGCGATGAGTTATATAACTAGGTGACAACTCTTCTAAAGTTTGAAAAGAAAAATGCAAAAGCAAAATGTTATCTTGATTATTTTTTTGATAACCTGGAGTCGGAGCTTGGCTCCCCTAATAACTCAGAACACCACTAGCCCGTCCTTAGATTGCAGCACCGCAATATATCGGAAGAGTGGAGACAGAATCGGGAGGTGTCTACAAATGAAAGTCTCAAGCGGGTCTTGTTTATCTTGATTATTGGTGTGCTAAAATGATATATTTACGGCCTTCTGATAGCCTGACTTTACGATTTATGAATTCAGGTTATTCACCAGAAGTCGAAAATATCTTATGATGAAATAACAAAAGAGCTCTGTCCAGTAAGTTCCTCTTTAATCGTGCCATGTAATGTATCCTTCTCCGCGCTTATCTCTAACCTATGACGTCGTCTTTCTTCAGATACTGAACGCTCAGCAGCTTTATAGAATATGCACTCTTTATTGCGATGATAATTACAATACTAAGAGCGTACCTCAAGATGTAAGTTTGTTCAGGATTGGCTACTGCTGCAACTATTTGTCTTTCATTTGATAACTTTATATCATTCTCCATTCATTTCTTTTGTTTCTTAGGTTATTTCTAGTATGAAGGCTGTGATGACCGAAGATTCAAATGCTGAAGACAGTAATTCCTTTTTGTTAGAAGATGATTCCAGGTATTTGATAGAATCTACCACACAATATTATTAAACTACGATAATTCTCCGGAGAGTATCTCTCAAGGAGCCAGAGCACAAAAGACTACAACTGTTTCAAACCACTTCTTGTTGTTGTGCCTGGAATAAACCTTCAACGCTCTCGGGATCGTATCAATATTCTAGAACAGAAACATGTCATGTATTGAAAAGCCCTTCAGCCGAGTGGTCTAGTGGTCAAAGAGAGGGCTTTGGGGTGCTAAAGTTGATGGGTTTAATCCATGGTGGCCACCTACCTAGGAATTAATTTCCTACGAGTTTTCTTGACATCCAAATGTTGTAAGGTCGGGCAGCCGCAGTTTGTCTCGTGATATTAGTCAATGTGTGTGCAAGGTGGCCCAGACAGTCACGGATATCAAAAATAAATAAAAAATTGAAAAGCCCTTCAACTGACAACTTTTTTTGGAGGGATAAACACTAATTAAGCTTTGTGATTGCAGTATACCTTTCTCAGTCGACGACATATCCGATTCCCTACGAGAAATGAATTTTCAAGACATAAAGCCACCCGGAGAACTACTGGAGAATCCGGTCTTCAGTTTTTTACAGGAATAAAGGCTGTGGTAATTATTTATATCTGATCCACCTTGCTTCATACCAGTCTCTGCACTTTGTAAATCCACTTCATTTTTGTTCAAAAACTGAAAAAAAAGAAAAGAAAAAGAATATCATTACCATTGTAACACATACATTGCAGTGGATGTAAAGTTTATTCCTTAGAGTTTGTATAATGTGGTTAGGACAGTTTTGAATAGTTAAGAAGGGAAAGGGAATGAGAGATAGGTTTGTTTAACCTTTTTATTTGCTATTTATTTTATTCTTTTCAGTTCAATTTTTTCTGTCTAATAAATTAGTGAGATATTTTGAGTCGGGTAGGATTCTGAGATTGATCCAATATAGGGTGAATAAGGCTCTTTTGCTTCCCCAGTTTTGTTTTGTACAAAGTGACTGATGATCATCTCAAAGTTATATTTTCTTCAACTTATTCAGCTGGTCTTCTATTCGTATGATTCTCGTCTTTCATTCTGTTCATCGGGACTGGAGTGGATGCCCCAAATATGTAGTGGGGCAAAACTCCGATCCTCGATTATGATAAGTTAGTAAATACTCATTTGAAATCATTCATAAATATGGCAAACAAACACCTCCTTATTGAGTTATTCCATATAATATACAATCATAAAATTTGTCCAAGAGGAAAAGAAAAATACCCAAATTCAAATGTTAGAAAGGAAGGAAATGACTTGCAAACACATTGAAACAACGCCAAATTGTACTCAAACGAAGGTGGTTGAAGGTGATTCCTGTAAGACTTGAAAGCTGAGACCAGGTGATCTCGATCGGGAAGGTTCTCTCTAATCGGCGGAGCTTCCATGAAAGCTCTACTCCAAGCTCCCAGCCGAGGAAATGATTCCGATTCCGATTCCTCTATCAGTTTCTCGCCGATCACCTCATCCATCACTCTCAACCACACTCCAAATTGCCCCATTGCCAAGTCCACCATCCCGATCTTTTCTCCGCCGAAGAACTTCTCCTCCTCGCCGATTCCTTGCTCTTCCAAGACTCGCAGCATCCCTAAGCTTTCTCGCTTCGCCTTCTTGTATTCCTTTCGGCCGGAACCGAATACTCTCCACAGCACCCCGCCCTAAAAAGAATGAAACAAACACACTTTGGAGCCAAGAAAAAAACATGTTTTAAAAAATCATGATAGTGCAATTACCTACCATATCATCGATGAATTGAACCCAAAACCGAGCAGTTGCTCTCTCCATCGGATCGGCTGGGAGTAGGGGGTTGTGAGGCCATGTCTCGTCGATGTATTCGAGGATCACGGTGGTTTCGGAGATCGGTTTTCCGCCGTGGACGAGCACGGGGAGCTTCTGGTAAGTGGGGTTATATGGAAGGAGCAGAGGAGTTTTGTTGGTGAGATTTTCTTCTTCTTCTTCTACAAATTGGTAGGGAATGTGTTTAAGGGAGAGAGCCCAAATGAGTCTGCAAGTGGAAAGACTCGACCAGTTTCCATACAGCTTCACTTCGCCCATCGCCAATGGACAATTTTCTGCTTCTTCTTCTTCTTTGTCTTCATTTGTTTGAATGTTTATATTTTGAAAATTCAATGAAGACTTGGCTTCAATCTTGACATTTGACTTTTAATACCTTAATTAAAAGTAAGAAAAAGTCTGCCTATTGATTGAAGCTCTACGCTGTGGAATCGTCCGGGTCCCAGGGAGCGTTCGGATTTATAACTATATTGAATGAAGGTAGAAAGATTCAAACCCATGATTCATAACTATTGGTTTCATAATTCTAGCTTCTCAATGATAAGATTTGATGATGGTTATTCCTTGTTTTGATAAGGAAGGTTTTTTTTTTTTTTAGTTAAGAGCTAATATTCAAATATTGAACATTTCAGTTGAGAATACATATTAATTACAATTGGATTATGTTTATGTTTAGTTTGTCAATTCCTTTCTTCTCTCTAATACTCTAATATTCTTCTACCCAAGTATTGTTCCCTAGACAAATAATGATACGGGGTAGTTTTTTTTTTTTTTTTTTTTTTTTTTTTTTTTTTTTTAATTATTATTATTATTATTATTTTTAATAAAAAATCAACAAATGATAGTAAGCATCAATCGGAACATTATTTAACTGGTTGCTACATTATACACTGACAATATTTTATGGCATTTATTTCTTTTTTTTAGTACAATAAGAGAACAATTAGGGGACTCGAATAACAGACTTATGATTATTAATACATTCTGACATGTATTTCTTAATATTGAATGTAACAGTAATACACATTCATTATGTGGCAAAATAATGTACAAAAATGAACAACTACACACATAAATTATACTTGAGTTGAGTAACAAACAGGGACAAATGTGTCAATATTGGATACCTCATGTCCCCTCATAATGAATATTCAAAGATGCCTAAGACTAAGAGCATCTCCATTTTCATCCCCAACCATGCAAATTCAAATCAGATTGTTTTACAGTGAAAAACAGAGTATTATTATTCTGTATCCCTCCAATGGTTTTAAGGCCCACTTCAGTTCCTCATGAGCTAAGGGACCTCTAATCACTTGGAGCAACTGCCATACATTCTACAATTACAAAACTCTTGTGGCTGCCACTAAAAACAACAGCATAAAAGCATAAACAGTATTTACAAGGATTGCAATAGCAAGTAATTTATGGGATTCTGCAGTATGATTCGAAATTAAGTGTGTATTTCATATAACTTAAGGCAGCAGACTCCTGACCTGTATTATCTGCCTTTTCGACGACCTTTCGTGCCTGCACAATCTGAACAGTACCATTTCCCTTTCGGTTGTTCTTTTAGACCAACGCAGCCGAAATGAAACCACTCAATCTTGCACTGAATACGAAAGGGAAGACTGGTTTAGCATATAGACTCAACGATCGAAAAACAAAAAAGGAAGTAGAGGGGGGGCAAAAGGCTGTCGCATACATTAGGGTTGTCACAGGCAACCATCTCCCCGTAACTAACTTGGTTGCAGAGACAGTAAGTTGGTTCATTAGGATCAACTGGTAATTCTAGTTCCATTCCTGTCGGAGCTGCAGCAGTTGATGCTTCTGTTGCAGCATCTGTAGCCGCCGTCTGGCCATGCCGTGCTCTATAGAAAATAAATTCTCATTACAGACGATATTCTCGATCTCTTGTCAAACTTGTATAATTTCCCCCAATTCATGATAAACAGTAAGAAAGAAGTTATGTAACCTAACGTACTTGGTGTCTTTTGTCAGTCATTAGTTTCAACATTAATCATGTGATATGTATACAATTATTTGTGTGTACGAAAATATCATACTTTTTCCGACCGCCTCTACCACCTTCTGTTCTACGTCCGGATTTTGTGCCACCGTCCAGACTTGAAGCTGGTAACCCAGTTGCAGCAGCATTTCCTTTTTCTGCAAATAACCGTGATATATAGAGGATGGGAGTGGGATAAAAATGGAAAAGATAAATGCACAAGGTAGGAAATGTATGAACTACCACGACGAAGCTTTTCATCAAAATTCTTCAAATACTGGTCAAGCTGTTGTATGTGGGTATCTACCTGAAGCCAATATAAATGAAAAGTGCAGATAAGAATGTAAACAATAAGAAGCCCTGTCCTTTTCTAGCCAAATAACAAAAGAAAACACACAAACAACATCGATAGTTGTAGACACCAAGAGGGTGTTTGAGGCAAGGAGAATGAGATTGATTATCGAGGGATTAATTTATAACCCACGTTTGGCCTACAAATAACCATTCTCCCCATAATAAATATCCATTCTCTCCATAATCACTATTCATTCCCTCATAATATCATTTTCTCACAACCACTTGTCATTCTCCTCCATACTCACTATTTTGTTACCCCATATGATTTCCCTCGACCATTTATTACACCTCAAACACAAGCAACGGTTCATTTCTTAATGAAATTGTTTCTTATTCTAAAAAAACACAGGTAATGGTTCTTTTATAATCATTTCCTTCACCCTAAACACAAATAATCATTATCTTTTTCTTGCAATAACTTGAATCATGCTAAGTAGAAAATTATTGTCCAAGTTCAAAGTCACTTCTACATCATCGAAAATAAACTCAACTTAAACAAGTTTCGTTGAACTTTCACATACCAAATCGTATGCCTGAACGGCAAGGGCAACCTTTTCATCGGCGATTCTGATGCTATGCTTCTGCTCATCAAGAGCTTCATCAGAGAATCTGATGAGTGAAGTATCAGGTGTAATATTTCCACATTTAACTCCCCGCTTAATATCCTCAATTTCTTGCTCACACCGTTGCTCATTCTGTTTCACTAGTCCTGCAGTTACAATCATAACGTTCTTGATAATTGAAAGAGAAAAATATCACACAACCATAGAGTATAATAACAGTGATAAAAGAGGCCATCAAAATTTGACAACAAGAGCAATAGCTAAGCTGACATAACGCATTAGTTTGAATCCACCACCTCAATTATTGTTGAACTAAAAATAAAAGAGGCCATCAAATTTTACTTTAATGTTCTAGCCATCAGTCAAAAAGAGTAGAAAGGCGAAGATCCATAAAAAGTTGAAGATTAAAGAAAAGAAAGCGAAACGAATAAGACATAATGCAGCCATTGTAAAAATATAACTCCATACTTGGGGTGCATAAGGTGATGGGTGCAATCTATGGTGGCCACCTACCTAGGAATTAATTTCCTACGAGTTTTCTTGGCATCCAAATATTGTAAGGTCAGGCGGTATGTCCCGTGACATTAGTCGAGGTGCGCAAAAGTTGGCCCGGACAGTCACGGACATCAAAAGAAGAAAAAAAGTGACTCCATTTAGATGATTGAAAGAAGAAGCATACCTTGCAAACTTTGATCTAAATCACGCAGCAAAGCATACTTCTTTTGAAGAATGATGGGCAGTGATTCCAGGTCTGCGAAAAGGCACACAACAAAGATTTAAACCCAATTGAATGATACTTTCTTCCTAAACTCTTTTTAATCTTTCTTCTCAATTTCCATCTTCTTATCACTCTAATCTTATTGTTAAATTTATCCAACCCATTTTTGTAAAAAAAAATAAAAAAAAATCAAGAACTAATTAATCCAACCCATCTTACTTAAAATGCAAAAAGAGGGATAAATTTTCAACTATACAGACACTAACCCACAAAAAAGATTACAATCCTAAAATCAAGAACTAAAGCAAATACTATAAATCAAGAACTAATTAATCCTGCAACTAACGACAAAAGATTACAATCAAAATTCATCCCATGAACAGAAAGAAACAATAAAAAAAAGATTCCGTTGAATACAGTGAAATCGAAAGAGAAAAGAGGAGAGAAGATTACACGTACTTGCTTGAAATTCTTCGAGGAAAGACATGTGAGGAAAATTGAATTGAATTCAATGGGTTTTATCAGTGATTATTGGCGGATTTCTTATCCCTGATTCTTCCCGCCATTGATGCAGCGACCACCGAACCCTAGAAATTGAGCGGGTTTATAAGAATTGACGGATATACCCTTCGGAGTTCATCACTTTTGATGTTGGGCCCAAGGCCTTTTATTTCGACCCACTAGCCTAAGGCCCAAGCCCTTTATATTACCTGCCAAATATGCTAACAAAATAATTACGAACGTAATTAAATTTGAAAATATTTTCATTTCAATATTTTCCTCAAAAAAAAAAAAAATAATAATAATAAAGTTCAATTTTCTATTATTAAATTCAATAATATAATATTTATTTATTATTAATAAAGTATGGGAATTTGCGCTGTATGACAAATTTCCTAGTCTGCATTAGAATTATAGCAACTTTTTAAAAATATTGCAAATATAACAACTTTTTT
>JBBMEF010000022.1:2921553-2947638 GCA_037832685.1 Sicyos baderoa | reverse complement strand
AACCAACACACAAAACAAACAGATAGC
This sequence comes from Sicyos baderoa, assembly GCA_037832685.1. Lineage (NCBI taxonomy): Eukaryota > Viridiplantae > Streptophyta > Magnoliopsida > Cucurbitales > Cucurbitaceae > Sicyos > Sicyos baderoa. The sequence continues at coordinate 2,947,611 of JBBMEF010000022.1, read as the reverse complement.
ACACAAACACACAAAATTTCCCAAATCCAGGTCGAAAGAGTAAAACTTCCCTACCCATGGGATGCCACAAAAATTCTTCCACTTTTTGATAAATTCTCTAAATAATAGAATTTTTGTGGCACCCAATGATGCCACATATCTCAAAGGTAGGGCTCCCCTACCCATCCATGGGTAGGGAAGTTTTACTCAAGTCGAAATTCATCAGTTCTTCGCATTTTGCATCAGCTCCTCCCTCCGGCGCTTGAACCGCGGCACCATCTGGCCGTGATCCGGCAGATTATCCTTGATGACGGCGGCTGATCGGAAGTTCTCCGCCCAAGCATGGAGGCGAGGGCAAGTATCAGTGTCAAGCAATTTCACATCCAACACCTCTTCCATCACCGGCAACCACCGCGCCAGAAAGCCGTACGCCAAATCCACCATGTTAATTTCATCTCCGCCGAAGAATTTCCCGCCGCCGACGAGGCCGTGTTCCTCCACCGTCTTCAGCATTTCCAAGGCCGCTTTTCTCGCGTTTTCCTTATTCTCTTCCTCTTCCGCCATAAACAGGCTCTGAAACACCGTGCTCTGCCAGAAATTTTGTTCCAATCGATTTAGGTTAGGTTTAATTTCAAGAAACTTTCATCAATTTCAATTAGATCGAAGGATTACCTTGTCCTCGATGAATTTGATCCAAAACCTAGCTGCGGCTCTCTGAAGAGGATCGGACGGTAGGAGCGGCTTCTCCGGCCAGGTTTCGTCGATGTACTCGAGAATGACGGTGGACTCGCAGATCGGGTTTCCGCCATGAACGAGCACTGGAATCTTCTTGTGGACGGGATTATAGTGCAACAACAAAGGGCTTTTGTTGGCGAGATCTTCTTCTACGTATTCGTAGGGAATGCCTTTGAGCTCCAGAGCCCAAATGACTCTGTAACTGAAAGGGCTCGGCCATGTTCCATGAAGCTTCACTTCTGTCATTTTCAATGGCGGGTTCTATTTAAGAAATTGAGAGATTTAATAGCTTTTTATAGTGACTTTTTTTACTTCTTTTTCTTGGGCCGCACGATTCAATGACGTGAAAGTCCACCAAATTAATTTCACTTTAATTTCAGTTGAATGCCTTCAAGTTTAGTTTATACAAGAGAAATATTTGAGCAATTTAATCATATTTGGGTATGACTTAAATAATAATATCTATTAATATTAACTGTATGTTACTTTATATTAAGTCCAAAAAATAAAAAGAGAAAAAAGGAAAAAAAATTGTGACTCATATTAAACCACATATGTGGACATTAATATTTAGGTCATGTTCAAAAACATCACCTAAATATTTCTCTAAGTACAAAAGAATGGTTATCGATTTATTTTTTTCTGTATTCATGCATTCAATGCTTTTAGTAGGATATTGTGACTTTTAGATTTTCACACCTTAAAAAATGGACACCCATTACGTAAGCTCGTGCGTTTGAGGATTGACAAATATTAATAATATAATATATATATATATATATATTTTTTTTTTTGCTAAATTATAAAACATGCCATGAGCTTTGAAAATGAGATTTGAAAATTTTGTTAAAGGTAGGGTGTTCAAGCACCTAGAATAACTTGAAACAATCTAATTCAATTTAACCGACAATGAAATTAAAAATATTTTTAGCTTGTCTAAAGTTTAAATGAATGAAAATTTCAAATGAATGAAAATTTCATGAATTGAATTGGATGAAAGGTTGGTTAAAATTAACCTGAGTTAACGTGAATTAATATTAAATTAATTTTTTTTTTAATATATATGTAATAAGTATGTTTATTCAATTATTATTTTTAGACTTTTTATTTTTTAATATTCTTCAAAATATTTTTAAGTCTTCATTGTAGTTCTTCTCATACCTTATTTTTATTATCCTACTAATTGTCCTTCCTTGTATGTCTATCAAGAATAGTGTAGATTAGCTTATTTTTACTGAATCGAATCCAAAACCGAGCAGTAGCTCGATGAAGGGGATCGGCGGGGAGCAAGGGATTCTGGAGCCATGTCTCGTCGATGTATTCAAGGATGATCGAGGACTCACAAATCGACTTTCCGCCATGAACGAGCACCGAGACCTTTTTGTGGATGGGGTTATAGTGAAGGATCAAATGACTTTTTGTTGGTGAGCCTTCTTCTACATATTCATAGGGTATTCCTTTGATGGTTAGTATGGGTGATATTGGTTCAGTTTTCTTCAGTTTTAGGTCAACCGATAATCAAACCGATCCAATCAATTTGACAAAAAGAGAACTGAGACAATGTCCAACAAAAGATAGAACCATTGGTTCAGTTTTCCTTGATTTTTACGTCAAACCGATAACCGATCTGATCCAATTGATTTTACAAAAAGATGAACCGAACCAATGTCCGATAAAGGGTAAAATCATTGGCTCGAATTTTTTCGATTTGATTCCCTATGATTCCATTTTTTTTTACTACTTTACTTGATATTTTACTTTCAATTTATATTTTAATGTTGTTTTACTTAAAAAATTCTCATAATTTATAATTAAATTAAATAAAAAGTAGTCATTTACCAATAAAAAGTTTAACTAATATATAAAAAAGAAAAATGTACATAAATAAATTAATATTGCTCCGGTTCGATTTTTATTGGCGATCCGATCCAATAACTTTCGGTTTTCTCTAAACAAAAACCAATATATTCATTATTATGTGAAAAATCTGAACCGAATAAATCAGTTTTTCAGTTTTCATTATCACCCCTAATGGCTAGAGCCCAAATTACTCTGTAAGTGAAAGGGCTGGACGAGTGCCCATGGAGCTTCACTTCACCCATTGTCAATGGAGGATTTGGTACATTTTTGTTAGACTTATTACCTCTGTTTTTATTGGACTCTTCGTTATATTGTCTTCTTCTACAAGTTCTGGGAATTTTTAATTGTAGTGATTTGTATAATCTGTGTTGACTTTGACTTTGTCAATGATCACTCATTTAAGAGAAAATGAGCAATTTAAAGACGAGAAAAACTTACCTACTTGTTGGTAAATATGATATATATATTTATCATTAATATGAACTACAACTTTTTATTTATTTATTTTTTAAATTATCTAAATGATATTAAATCAATCATTTCATTTAACATTTTTCTTTCTATTAATAAAAAATATGGCTTATGTGGTGGTAATTAGTTTTGCTTCTTAAACATACTTTCTAAAAAACAATGGCACATAGCATTGGTCAAATCATTATTTTTATATATTCATTTATATTTTTTATATACATGAGTTAAGTATTATTATCTTCAGTACTTACTTTTTTGAGTACATATTTTGAGAGGTGGATCAATACTCATTCTTGGAATAGTGTTACAATATACATGAGTTAAGTATTATTATCTTTGGTACTTACTTTTTTTTAGTACATATTTTGAGAGGTGGATTAATACTTATTCTTGAAATCGAACTTATAGTACTATTGTTGAACTGATTTACCATTAAACAATAAAATTATTGCACAATTTATCCATTTGATATCTTCGATATTTAACCGGAAAAAGAAAGTATTGCTCATCATTTAATCCAATTTATCTTATCATATTTTGTTATGAAGACAACTAATTAATTATAATTAAATAACTATCATGAAACAAATGGATTACATCTTAATTTTTACAAAAAATAAAATAAAATATTCTACTGAATTAAAAAATCACTATACTTTTCATCCATTGTTCTTCGGAGCAATTTTTCTTCTTCTTAAGGTGAAGTTAAAAAAAGAAAACAATAGATAGAAATTAATTATGAACTATGCGACCATCTCATTAATTAAAAATTAAACTATACATTATTTGAAAGATGAAAATAGTTGAAATATTACACAAAAGATAGTATGCTGTCAACTAAATAAGAGTCGATATACTAAATAAGTCGGTGACGCAATGATTTCATTATTTGACTAAAAATGAGTTAACACCAATATTACAAGTTCGATTTTGAGAATTTGTATTTGTCCCCTTCTCCCGATAGATACTAAATAATAATAATAATAATAAAAGTCAATACTCATATTTAGGGCATCTTTGCCCCATGGACAAATGGTGGAGTTGACTTGACTTGATTTTTATTCCATGTTTGCCCCATGGATTTACATAAATCCATCCAACTCCTACACAACTCCACGCGTGGGCCCTACATTTTTATTTAAATATTAAAATATTAAAAAACTACTCAATATTTATTTATTTTATTTAAATAAAAATCTCAACAATTCACTCTCCATCACATCAAACATAACTTAATTATTAAAAAACTATTAAATATCAATTTTTTATTTATTTAAATAAAAACTTAAACCATTCTCTTTCTCTCGCATCAAACATAACTTTATCTTTTCTTTCATTCTCCCCAAACATAAACTTATTTCACTTATCTTCTCTTCCTATCCCAACCCAACCCAATCCATCCCCTCAAAGCCAAACATGCCTTTAGAGTCGTTCTATGATCTAATTTCAAAAAAAAAAAAAAAAAAAAAAATTATGATCGTGGTATTTGGTACATACACTTCATCCTATATAAACATTTATTTTTCCCCCACATAAAAGTAAAAATACATAAACTAAAATAGTAATTTAAGTCAGCAGAAAACAAAACAGACAGATTTCACAAACACACAAATTTCCCCCAAATCACACCGCCAGGTCGAAATTCGTCAGTTCCTCGCCATTTGCAGTAGCTGCTCTCGCCGGAGCTTGAACCGCGCCACCATCTGGCCGTGTTCCGGCAGATTTTCCCTGACGACGGGGGCTGATCGGAAGTTCTCCGCCCAGGCATGGAGGCGAGGGAACATATCCGGCTCAAGCAATTTCACATCCACCACCTCTTCAATCACCGGCAGCCACCGCGCCAGAACGCCGTACGCCAAATCCACCATGTTAATTTCATCGCCGCCAAAGAATTTCCCGCCGCCGACGAGGCCGTGTTCCTCCACCGTCTTCAGCACTTCCAAGGTCGCTTTTCTCGCATTTTCTTTTTCCTCTTCACTTTCCGCCATAAACACGCCCCAAACAGCCGCGCTCTGCCGCACATTTTGTTCCAATCGATTTAGGTTAAATTTAATTTCAAGAAATTCCAAAATATTTTAATAATTAGGTTTTGATCAATCCATCCAAACTGAACCCCAAAATATATGGTTTGAATGGCGGGTTGATTGAGTTGAATTTTTTGGAACTGTTCATCTCATTTTTTCTGTTTATGATTTTCTTTTTCTTAATATTAGCTAGTTTGCTCTATTGTGATATGTCTAACCTACAATTTCTTTTTTGTTTTTTTAGTATACATTGGGATCGGGGACACAAATCCTACATCCAAAACTACTACCACTCTTAAATACCGAACCGATTAGGATCGAACTTGTGATCGTGGCATTGAACTTGATTATTACTTTTCCCTTTCATTATTTTTTTTTTTGAAGCAAGCTTTTCCCTTTCATTAACTAGCATATTTTAATGCTAATGAAAGTTAATTATTAGTTAGGTAAGCATTATAGGTCTAACTCTTCCTTCCTGATTCATTTCATAGCTAAAAAAAATGGATATACTATATTGGGTTGAATTGGATTGAAGTATTAAAAAATGGATCAACTTAAAAATCAATCTAACCAACTATTATTTTAAAATCATAATCCAACTTTTGTGTGAAGTCTGAGTTGTTTGAATTGTTGGTCTTTTTGTACGCTATTACGAAAAAGTACCTTATCCTCGAAAAATTTGATCCAAAACCTAGCCGCGGATCTCTGAAAAGGATCGGATGGCAGGAGCAGCTTCTCGGGCCAGGTTTCGTCGATGTACTCGAGAATGATCATGGACTAGCAGATCGGGTTTCCGCCATGGACGAGCACCGGAATCTTCTTGTGGACGGGATTGTACTGCAACAACATAGGACTTTTATCCAAAGTATTTTCTTCTACAAATTCATAGGGAATGTTTTTCAATTCGAGAGCCCAGATGACTCTGCAAGTGAATGGACTCAACCGAGCTCCGTGAAGTTTGACTTCATCCGCCATTGGTAAGTTTGTGATTGAACCTGATCTTTGTGACATTTCGTTTTATAATGTCTCATGAGTTGCTAAAATTTAAGTTTGGTCAAAAGTTTTCGGGTTTTTAGATTTTAAAAATTAAGTTTACTTTTTTATCTACAAATTTCATGTCTGAAAAAGCTATAAATTTCATTTATTTATGCATTGAATGCTTTTAGTTGGATCTTGTTTTTTAACATTGTGACATTTAGATTTTGACACCTCAAAAAATGGACACCCATTACGTAAGCACTTGCGTTTGAGGTTTGACCAATATCAATAATAAGCACTGTTATTTCATTTTAAAAAAAAAAGCCTTTTTTTAGTAGTCTGCATATTGTTGTTTTAAACTTATTTTCAACAAACATTTTAGACACAATACTTCATGTCAATCACTAAATCGATTTTTTAATCTAATATTCCATTAAATTTTAATTTAATTTAGTTTCAAAGATAATATTACAATTCTAGCAATAATAAAAGTTTTTTTGAAACCTTACAAAAAAATATTGAAAGCAATGTTTAGTTTTTTTAATAATATTTTTGCATCTATTCTAAATTAGCAAACCACTCTTACCACTAATTTATTTAGTATATAAATAGGGATAAAAAAAATTAGAAAGAAACTTTAGATATAATAGTAATTTTTTGGTGGACTTTGATAGCATTGAATCGTGCAGGCCAAGAAAGAGAAGTAAAAAAATCAGTAGAAAAAGCGATTAATCCCTTAATTTCAGAACTGAAATCGGCATTTTGAAAATGGGAGAAGTGAAGCTTCATGGAGCTTGGCCGAGCCCTTTCAGTTACAGAGTCATTTGGGCTCTGGAGCTCAAAGGCATTCCCTACGAATATGTAGAAGAAGATCTCGCCAACAAAAGCCCTCTGTTGTTGCACTACAATCCCGTTCACAAGAAGATTCCAGTGCTTGTCCATGGCGAAAACTCGATCTGCGAGTCCACCATCATTCTCGAGTACATCGAGGAGACGTGGCCGGAGAAGCCGCTCCTGCCGTCCGATCCTCACCCCAGAGCCACTGCTAGATTTTGGATCAAATTCATGGAGGACAAGGTATATTTTAAAATAACATTTTAAACTTTTATAGTAGTCTTAGTTTTTTAATTTTAAAATTTGTTAACTTTTAAAACTTTAATTTTAGTTCTTAATTTTGATTGGAATTAATAACTTTTCAAATTTGAACATGTAAGGAACAGGTTTACTATAAAAAAGAAGACGAGTCCTTGAAAAACATATCTTTATTTAAGAAAAAAATATATCATGTTCTTCTATAAATTTATCTAAAAATATATGTATATTTTAATTTATAGAAGAACAAATGATTAAACTCAACTGCCTATTCGGTCCAAACCAATATTCCAAATCATTGCTTGCTAATACTCTCTTGATACTATATTAATCGTGTTGTATCTAAAAACATTGACTGAATAGGTCAGTGACACAATGATTTCATTGTTTGATTGTAAATAAGTTCAACACCAACGTCATAATTTCGAGAATTGATATTTGTTCTTTTTTTTCTTTTTCTGATATGTACTAAAAAAAACATTAATTTGAAATTAGGGCCCTGCGGTTTTTATGATGTTCCGTTCGAGGAATGAGGAAGAGCTAGAGAGTGCGAAGAAGCAGAGCCTGGAGATGCTGAGAATCGTCGAGGAATGGGGATTCGGCGGCGGCGGCGGAGAGAGGAAGTTCTTCGGCGGCGATGAGATCGGAATGGCGGATTTGGTGTTGGGGTGGATTGCGATCTGGTTGGGAGTGGTTGAAGAACTGGTGGGCGTCAAATTGCTGGACGCCGGCGAGTTCCCTCGGGTGTATGCTTGGACTGAAAGATTCAGGGAAGCGCCGGTCATCAGAGATAATCTGCCGGATCGGGATCTCATGGTGGCGGATTTCCGGCGCCGGAGACACCAATTGCTTCAGTCTCCACTTAATTAGAACGGGGTAATATAATGGCGGTCTATGCTCTGTGCTGTCCTGTACTGTATTTTCATTTCAAAAAGGTCAAATTCTTTATGATTATAATAAAGGTGATGGTTGAATAATACTCGATTTTAGGCTCGAGATAACAAAATTGTTAATGTTGATCAACAATGAAGTGATTTAATGGTAAAAGAAAATCTTTAGGTGCTAAAGGTGATAAGTTTCTTGACATTAGTTAATACGTCCTTCGACAATAATCAAGGTATATGTAATATATATATATATAATGAATGTATCCAAGATCAAAAAATATATATATAATCAAGGTGTATGTAAACAAGATCAAAATATATAATGAATGTTGACTAAAAGGATGACCGACTAAATTATTAATTTTAAATTAAAATATAAAATTTTACATTTTAATTTTCTCTCAAATAAGAGATGCAAAAGTGAGGTTGGATTAGCAAATTATAATTAATTAGGTTGATCAGAATAATGTGAGATTTATTATAATTAAAAAAAAACAGTGAGATTTGAGGGCTTGTGTTCTTAATTTTAGTCTACAACAATTTGAAGGAGAGAATTTAAACCGAAAACTTGAGATACAATTTAAACTATTCAAAACTTTAAAAATAACCATAACCATAACAATAAATTATAAATATATTTATTAAAGTGATTTGAACATGGTATGTTTGCCAAAATAATTTAAAAACTTGTGAATGAAAAGCCTACAATTGAGTTTTTTTTTAAACACGTCAACAATAATTTAGGATAAAAGCAATACTCCAATAAAGATTGAAATATTTTTTTAAAATTCTATTAAAATTAAAAAAAATTACAAATAGAAATAACACAAAATATATACATAAAAAAAATAAACTACTTTTAGTTTTGTATTGATTAAGCCGAGCCAAAACTCTTAATTCAAAAGTTTTTTTTTAATAGGGATAGAGAAATCAAATCTCTAATTTGAAGACCATTATTTTAGGCCGATTTTGATAAATTGAGAAAAACAAATCCAAAAAAAAAAGAAGTGAAAATTCATACCGAATAAAGTAGTTTATTTTGCTTGAAAGAAAGGCAATCCAATTAAATACTTTTCGAAGCTTAAAAACAAAATGGAAAGAAAAAAAGAAAAAAAAAATCTGAAGATATTTAAAGCAATTTTAGGGAGATAAGATAAGTTCTACAATATTAATTTGCCGCCTTTCTCTGTCAGCAATGCTGGCCAGATTAATGCTCCCAACTGAAATCCGCGATCGCTTAATTTCTGCAAAATCCCCTTTCTCCATAAACTCCTCCGGCCTCTCGAGCTCGGAATCCATGGCGCAGGCCGACTTCATCGGAGGCGGAGGGCGGCGGCGGCGGCGGCGGAAAACAAGGAAGGAGAAGCGAGCGACTGTCTCCGGTGAGCAAAATGGATCCGATTCTCTTCTTCTTCTTCAAGATCCTTTTCAGGTTTTAGGTCACGATCTGTTGTTGGCGATACTGGGCTACGTTGACGCACGCAGCGTGGCACTTTCTCTTCTCGTCTCTCGGTCCTGGTACGCCGTTGCTTCCAGCGATTGCTTGTGGAGTTCCAAGGTCAGATTCTCTATTTCCTTAATTCGTTGATGCTGTTTTGGTATTTGATTGATTTGGTTTTGAATCACTCGTTCTTGCGATTAGAATTTTGTTTTTGGTTTTTGTGGATTAGGGTTCCGGGATTCTGTAGCGGTTTTGATTTATGTACTCTTTGAATCTTAAATTTATGTAGCCTGCCTTTTCTGCTTTGATGGATTATTACAAATTGCAGTTCAATCCTCTCTCGTGCATTTGAGTTATTCGATTTCCTCGACTATTTTAAGTGGAAATCTGTGTTTTGGGAGAATTACATTAAAAAAATCACTTATACTAGAAGTTCTACTTAAACCACTTTCTACCGAAGCCATTCAAGAGGGTATTTGAATCTACGACCTCTTGATCATGGGATTACTTGGCCTAAACTACCAGTCTTTGACATCATGAAATTCCTTAGAGAAATACTTGGGTCATTGTATACTGTTTTCGCCATTTAATTGATATGAACTTTGCCTCAGTACCCTCAATGTTTCTACCCGGAGAGTGTATTTTAGACACAATATCTAGAGCTTGTTTAGATGTGTTTGAAAGCTACCTTTTTTATTATTTATTTTGAACTTACTTACCTTCACCTCGACTATTCTCACAAGAAAGTCCAATAGACCGCCTGACCCTACAACATACAACATTTGGCTTTCAAGAAAACCAGTAGAAAACTAATCCCCTTGGTTGGTGCTGACCAAGTATTGAAGCCAAGAGATTCATATTCTTCTTACGCCTAGGCCCCATCCATGGTTATTATTGATTGCTTTGTGTTCCTCTGCTTTTGAATGAATGGTTGAATAGATGATCTAAAATTCTACAAATTAGTTAAACGGTGTAGCAGTAAAAAAAGAAAAGAAAAAAAAAAAGTATATATATATATACATATTTTTGAAACAAGGGTAAAAACAATAAAAAAAATGCACTCTTTTCTGTAAAGTTGAACATTTGGTAAACAAGTTTATTGTACTTTCTCTTAGTGTGTCGAACTGTGGCTTGGAAAAGCTCATATCCCTCGATTGGCGCAAATGCAAGGCCTTCCAAAGTTTGCTGCCTATTCATTATCGGTCATGGATGGAAAACGAGTTAGTCTCTCTCTCTTTCTCTCTCTCTCCATCCCCAAAGCAATAGTTGCGGGAGTGTGCTTATACATATATGCATAGATACGTTCTTCCATGTATAGTTGATGAATGCTGTTGGATTTGAATGTGTCCTCAATCATTTAGAAAAAAAGATCATGTTCTACACATGCATGTACTCCCAAACATGCATGGGATAATTAGGAGAAAGTATTTCTTGGCTATCCTTTTGATGGGTTTAAATTGTTGTTTCAGACTCGCATCATGAGGGAGGATTTATGTGACCATGCTTGGCAATTTCACTTCAATAAGGTATGCACATCTTTTAATTTTAGAAGTTTAACCATCATGTCACGCTCTACCAGATTAGGACAGAAGGATGTTGAAGTCCTTAATTAACTAGATGAAGTTTTGTGACAATAGTCGAGTCAAGGTGCTCGAAAGTTGGCATGGACAGTCACAGATAAAAAAAATAAAATAAACTAGATGAAGTTCTATTATGTGATGGTTATGTTTTATGATAGTTAAATTATACAGAATACCCTTGAACTTTGACTTTGAAAAGTTTTTTTTTTTTTTGAGAAACAACTATAATATATTCAACCACCCACCAAACCAGTACAATTACTTTCCAACAAGGAACCAATGTCAGTGGGAGACTCCCCCTAAAAAAAAAAAAAGACTTATTCTCAACAGAGAATAGAAGCCTTCCAACAAAAAGAAGCAGAAGAGACCTGTTTGGCTAACACATCAGCAACCTTATTACAAAATCTATTACAATGGGAAACTTTAGCAATACCAAGGGCCGCAATTAACTGCTTAACATCAACCATAATATTGTTGAATTCAGAAATATCAATGAAGTCTTTCTCAATAGCCTGAATAACATTTAAAGCATCTGACTCCACCAAAATAGAAGGCAAGAACTGGATCCGCAAATCTCTCACCACCTTCAGACCTTCTCGCAAAGCAATACCTTCAAGGTTCTTGACATCGAGATTCTTGAAATTAGTTCTCCAACCACACAGCATAGGTTGGCCTTTGACTTTGAAAAGTTTCATTTTATCCCCTTGAACTATGAATTTGTTCTGAAAAGTACCCAGAAAAAGTTTCAACCTTAGCGCCCTGTTTGTCACTATGCTTCCTTTTGAAAAATGTCTATGCTCATAAACATATTATGTTGTAGCTGCCTGCTGGTTAATGTGCAACTGTCCAAAGTTCCTCATCCAAATCTTTAAGACACGTTTCGGATGAAGATAATCGATTCATAATGTCTGATAGTTAATCAACTCCTCTCAGGAAGCTCCCATATACTGGCGAGATCTCGATCCGTACTGGCAAGGTAGCAGCCCTCTCATGCGCCGTTATTTCCATCCCGATGGGAGTCAAACAGCAGATCCTGATGACAGAGTATGGGGTGGCCATGAATGCTGCTTTTCCACTGTAACCACTTTTGTTGGCGATGATGAGAAGATCAGAGATCACTATGTGAGGATTAACAGATGGCCAAGACTGTTTGTGTCAAGGAACGAAGATTGGAGCTGGAAGATGTCGAATCACTTCACCTCGTACTCAAGTATAGCCGACGCTGAGAAGGTTGGCGGGACGGGGCCACTTTGATGTCGATAGCACGATTTGATCAAATCATCCCTGCTAGATTGATGAAGGGCATAAACGACTAGTGATGAATGCTTGTTCGCTCTTTCTTGTAGAGGCTGCCTTGGTGTGTACAGAATTTTGAAATGGAATTGGTGTTTGGTTATGGATCTTTTGTTCTTTGGGTCCTTTGAATAATAATAATAATAAGTAGATTATGTATGTTTGTAGATGTTGTATACTAGTAACTAGTAAGATTTGAAATTATTATGTTTTCGTGTTTGGTGAGTGAGTTCGTTTTTCTTGGGTAAATTATTGGTCAATTTAAGTTATTCAGATGAAGCAAATGCTATGAAGTATGTCAACTTTAAATTATCCCAGTGGTTGGATTTTTAAGTTCACGTTTATAAAATAAATTATAAAGGTTTGAAATAATGAATCTAAAAATTAACTGACAATATTTTAGTCAATTGTCCAAAAAAATATTGACCGACTATCCCTGCAGGAAGAAAGAATTTTTTAAAGAAATGTCAGTTTTTGGAACTTTGGTCAATTTTGAAAAAGAGAAATACTTATCTACACATGAATAAGTAGAATCATTTTACTTAGTAAATAAAAAATCAACAAAAAAAAAAAAGAAAAAAAATTATGATTCTAAGTGATGTCACATAAGCAATACGTAGAGTGACTCTATTTGTTCATGCGTAGATAACTTAATGTTGGAACTTTAAAATTTAAGTTCTTGAAATATACATGCCAGTGAACCCCAATTCCTTGCTTATTTACTAAGAAAGTAATTTTTAAAAATGAACCACAACATATAAATTATACTTTAGTTGGGTAACAAATAGGACCCATGCAAATCAAACCAGTTTGTTTTGCAATAGACAAAGCATTGTCTTATTCTGTATACTCCAATGGTTTTAAGGCACACTTCAAATCCTCATGAGTTGATCAAGTTTCTTGAAGGGAAGGGCCTAATGATTTGGAGCTACTGCCATAGATTCTACCATTACAAAACTTTCATGGCCACTAAAAACCAGCATCAAAGGAAAAACAGTATTTACAAGAATTGCAATTGCAAGTCATTTATGAACTAGCTGAGGAAGATTCTGCAGTAAGAATCTAATGTATTTCATATAAATTAAGGCAGCAAACTCCTGACCTGATACATGTATTATCTGCCTTTTCGGCGACCTTTCGTGCATGCACAATCTGAACAGTACCACTTTCCTTTTGGTTGTTCTTTTAAACCAACGCAGCCGAAATGAAACCATTCGATCTTGCACTGTATGAAAGGGAAGACTTGCTTAGCTAATAGACTCGAACCGAACCACCGAGAAATATAATGGAAGTAGAAGGGAAGGAGTTGTCACATACATTAGGGTTGTCACAGGCAACCATCTCCCCATAACTGACTTGGTTGCAGAGACAGTAAGTTGGTTCATTTGGATCAACTGGTATTTCTAGTTCCATCCCTGTGGGAGTTGCAGCAGTTGATGCTTCTGCCGCGGTAGCTGCAGCCGCAGTCTGGCCATGTTGGGCTCTGTAGATTTTTTTAATTATTATTATTATTATTATTATTATTATTATTATTATTATTATTATTATAGATGATCCTCAATCTCTTGCCAAACATTCATATGATAAATATTTCAGTAGCATATACTACAGCCATCCCTGATTCTTAATAAATATAAAGTGCCTAAAATATTTGTGCAACTGCAACCTAAAGTAATTGATGTGTTTTGTCAGTAACTAATCTCAACATTAATCATGTGATATACATACATTTACTTATGTAAGTACAAAAACATTATCTTACTTTTTACGCCCGCCTCTACCTACTGTTCGCCGACCAGATTTTGTTCCACCATCCAGACTTGAAGCTGGTAATCCAGTTGCAGCAGCTCTTTCTCTTTCTGCAAATAACCAACCATGATATATAGAAGATGGGATATGGACCATTTTTTTTTAAAGCATTTATGCTCATACAGAGAATCATAAGAAAAGAATAAGAGGATATTAAGTTGAAAACTTATGGTACTACCATGGCGAAGCTTTTCATCAAAATTCTTCAAATATTGGTCAAGCTGTTGTATGTGGGTATCTACCTGAAGCACAATATAAATGGACAGAGTAGGTAATAAAATAAACAATAAAAAGAAGGCATGTACTTTTCCAGCCAAATAACAAAAGAAAACACACAAACACGAAACAATGTCGATAATTGTTGAGTAAATAGAAAAGAAAAAAGAAAGTATCATTGAAGATCTGCCAAGTGTGGTCAAGGATGAGGTACAAGTTTTCGAGTCAGACGTCGAGGCTTGAGGCTGCACATGAGAAACCTAGGAGACTACCTAGTACCCTCTCTCAAGGGGTATGTATGTAGCAAACCTATGAGTCAATGGCCATCAATCTTTGCATAACTCCATACACACGGCTTGTATTTCGTAAAAATAGTCAAACTAATTTTTCTCTTTTTCTTACATTAACTTGAATCATGCTTAGCAAAAAAATTAGTGTCCTAACCATGATCATAAAGAGGAGGAGGCATGGTCGATTCTACGTCATGGCAATACAAACACTACTCAAACAAGTTTCATCGAACTTCCACATACCAAATCATATGCCTGAACGGCAAGGGCAACTTTTTCATCAGCAATTCTAATGCTATGCTTCTGCTCATCAAGAGCTTCATCAGAGAATCTGATGAGTGAAGTATCAGGAGTAATATTTCCGCATTTAACTCCCCGCTTAATATCCTCAATTTCTTGCTCGCATCGTTGCTCATTCTGTTTAACTAGTCCTGCACTTACAAAAACAGCAAGGTTCTTGAAAGGCGTCAGAGAAAAACAGATGTGCAACCATAAGAGTGTAATAACAGAGAAAAAAGAAGGCCATCAAATTTACTATTATTTCCTAAAAAGTCAGAAAGAGCTTAAATACACCAAGAAGGAAGAAGAGAGATAAACAAATAAGAAATAATGCAGCCATTGTAAAAAAAAAAAAAATGAAAAAAAAGTTTTTTATGGCTATTTGAAAGAAGAAGCAAACCTTGTGAACTTTGATCTAGATCACGCAGCAAAGCATACTTCTTTTGAAGAATGTTGGGTAGTGATTCCAGGTCTGTGAAAAGGTACAAAATAAAGTTAATGTAGAATTGACGTAGTAATCAAAGAGGGTCTTTGCGAATCTAAGAGTTTATGAATTCAATCTATGGTGGTTGGTCACCTACCTACGAGTTTCTTTGACAACCAAATGTTATAAGTTTAGATGGTTTATCAAATAAAGAAGTTAAATGCAGAAAACCATAATGAATTAGCTTAGTAAATAAAGAGGTCTTTTGAAATCTAAAAATCAAAGATTCAATCTTTCGTGACCACCTAATTATAAATTAATTTCCTACGAATTTTCATTTGACAGCCAAATATCGTAAGGTTAAATGGTCGAATTGGGTGTAAGCTAGCCGAACACATACCGAAACTATTTAAATATTCATTTTCTCCCACCCTCTATTTTAATTTTCTTTTAACTCTAATCTTGTTGTTAGACTTATCCACAAAAAGATTACATTCCTAAAAAAGGAAACAATTAGTAAAAAGCAAGAACAGGGCACATTCAGCACAAGCTTGATCGAACAAATACTTGAACGAATTACAGAAATTAGCGATTAACAGACAATCAAATTAGGGTTAGAACATGAATCAATCGGGCGAAATTGCAGCAAAAGAAAAGGGGGAGAGAAGAAAATACGTACTGGCTTGAAAATCTTCGAGAAAAGACATGTGAAGAAAATTGAATTCAATCAATGGGGTTTTAAATCCGAAAAAACAAAAAAGAAAAAAGGAAAAAATGTCAGTGAATTTTGGCGGCGTTCTTATCCCCCGAATAATCTTCCCGCCATTGATGTAACGACCACCGAGCCCTAGAAATTGAACGGTTTATATTTATTGACGGATTTACCCTTCAGTTCAATTTGGTGTTTATTATTGTGCCGCCCTATTATTCCGACCCACTATTTTAAGGCCCAAGGCCCAGGTATTATTTTATAGGGCAAAGTTGTTAAAAAAAGGGTAAAAAATAGGGGACTTTTTATGTATAACAAAAATGGGCTAAAAAATTGACTCTATAGCATAAAATTGAAAATAATTGCACATATATCAAAATTATGAGTGATTGAACTCAATCGAACTCAATCGATAATTAATGATTGAACTCAATCAGTTGAGCTCAATCACTTAACAATCTGATTGAGTTCAATCACTAGTTATTGATTGAGTTCGTTTGAGTTCATTCACTCACAGTTTTGGTATAAACGAATTTTCGATAAGAATGTACTATAATTCTAATAGAGGACTCAAAAGTTGGTATACATAACAAATTTCCTAAAAAATATTACCAATTCACCGATTTTTTTTTAGTAAAAAATGGCTTATTCATGATCATTCTTAGAAACATATTTAAATGTAGGTTGAATTTTAATATTTGGTGCCAATTCAAGAAGTGTTTTGATTTTTTTTTTCTTTGTACCAATTTTGATGGACATTCCTCAGTATATTAATCCTTTCTCCCAAACGTATAGCTGATTATGTACAACTTCTTGAAATATCAGATTTATATGTATCATACTCTATCATTGTAAAAACGACTCAAAACCTAGTTTATAACTTTATCACACTTCCTCAACGAAAATGTTTTTATTTCCTATCCAAAAAATAGCACTTTGACTTATATTATTAACAATCACAATCACAATAACACATAACTTTTTTGTTCTAAAAAAGTGTCAATTTTTTGAAAAATAATATTTCTGGAAAAATTCTTTCCAAACCTCGATTTATTATTATTATTATTTTTTATTTTTTGAAGATAGAAAATAAGTAGACTTATTTCCCTATTGACAATGTAGAAGGAAAATCAAAGTGGAAGAGTTCAAAACATATCTAAGAAAATCCAACAGCCAATCAAATGATAATATTAATATCTTACATGATGTTCTTGGTTTAGTTATACCCTCTACACTGAATAACAGCTATCTTCAAACTAAGCAATCTACCTACTCAACTATTAAAAATGTGAAAATAATGGCCAAAGCTAATTCCAATAACTAATTCATCAAAGCCCCCACTTGCTGTTTTAGCTCAAAAATAGTGAAAAGCAAAGCAAATAAATTTGATCTGATGAAAAGAAAAGAAAAAAAAGCATTGCTTCAGAACAAAATTCAACAACTTCACCATTTTTGGTGGTTCACACCAACTCCAAAATCCATATTGATCTAATATTTTCAGCAGTATATAAAGGGTGTTCATACCTCTTTGCATATCACCACAAGAATTTCGATCCTCCGAATTCGACAAGCACGAGAAGTTCTTCAATACCAACTCTGCAACATGTTCAGGCGATCACCTTTCTTCACCGTCATTGCAATGACAATCATTGTGGTTCATTTTGTTGCGTCTAAGTCTGCAGCTGTCACTGCTAACGCCGGGGGACAGGAGCCGGTCCTTGAATTTTACTTCCATGACATTCTGGGCGGTGGCAGCCCAACGGCGAGACCGATTACTGGCCTGCTGGGGAACATATACACTGGTCAAGTACCCTTCGCCACACCTATAGACTTCCTTCCCCCAGATGGTGTGGCAATCCCAAATGCAAATGGTGCTCTCCCTATTGTTAATGGCATCAATGGGATGCCTCTAGGAACTGGCTTGTCTGGTACTGCTTTTGCTGGAATTCCCAACTCACAAACTCCTCCCCAGACCCAATTGGGACCTGATGGGTTGGGACTAGGCTTTGGAACGATTACCGTCATCGATGACATCTTGACCACCGCACCGGAGTTGGGCTCACAGTCGATTGGCAAGGCACAAGGGGTGTATGTGGCTAGTTCAGCTGATGGGACTACACAGATGATGGCATTTACAGCCATGGTTGAAGGAGGAGAATATGGTGACAGTCTCAACTTCTATGGGGTTTATAGGATTGGTAGCCCCTCATCACATTTGTCAGTGACCGGAGGAACTGGCAAGTTCAAGAATGCACGTGGGATTGCAGTGGTGCGGTCGCTCATTCCTCCGGGCCAGCATGTCACAGATGGAGCAGAAACTCTGTTGAGGGTCACTGTACATCTAAGCTACTGAAAACCAGTATGACGAACAAAGAACAATGCAATATATGTATGTTGATGAATGCAACCGTGGTCTTTAGTTTCTATCAAAAATTGTAATCGTGTTTTTATAAAACTATATATTTCTCAGTTTGTAATTCTGTTGTGATCAAGTGAACTTCGTTGGATTTGATGACAAAATTTAAAATGGAATCTTCGTGATATACATATGCAGTCTATTATCCGAGTCTTTCTCCTCATCCACCCTCCCTCTGAGTCTGAACACAGATAGCAGAACGTGACAAAGAAACTAATAAGTATCTGAAGAAAAACAGTAAAATCGGATGACTAAAAGAAATGCAGGGTAACTGGGGAAAAAGCATACCATAATTTTGTAGTCAATAACCTCTAAGGAGCACAAAACTTGCATATCTTTGTCTCCAGCAATTGTTGGACCTCTTCTTTTCACCTTAAACTACCCAAATTAGTCGAATGGAGAAACCATGTAGAAACAAGGTTATTTGTCATATCTTCGACGAGAAGGATCCCTACTCTTCGGGAACTTCAAATGGCTAAAGAAATTAGGAGTCGTTTGAAATGAACAAGAAAAGGCCGCACTTGCAAGGACTGCACAGATAAGAATCTTTGGTTTCATAATTATTTCAAATTTCCAAGCAACCTTTGTAGATGGACAAGGTGTTGAGAATCCCACATTGATAAGGTGAGGATATGGATTACTCCTGTTATTGCTAATTGGTTTTGAGATGAGTGTCCACACTATCTAATATGGTATCCGAATCTATTAAGCCTAAACGCGTATTCGGTCCAATAAAAATGAAATTGAGATCTGATTCAAAATTGGTGAGCCCAAAAGAGGTCCATCTTGAAGGGGCATGAATCTCTCATCGATAAGGTTAGGATATTGATGTCCACACTATCTAATACAAGGAACAATCTCCCTCTTGTCATCCACAAAAATGACGCAGATTGGCCAGAGTAACTTTAAGCCTCCTGATTCATCAAGCAATCAAATCCTGCAGCTCAATCAAATCACAAGGAAGAACTAGAATCGATTGGTGGAAGTGGTTGACTGTAATCTTGCCCTATAAATGCCTCACTTTGACTTGTGTTTAAATACCAAAACATGACAGCATTCATCTTACATTCAAATACAAATATGATAGCCTAGCAGGATTCTTCATGATCCTCAAAGCAGCAACTAGTTCCATGGTAAGAAGGTTGATGAGGCAAAAGCTGACCTTTCATGTTTCACCATCGACAATCCAAGTTTTATTCGTTTGCTTCATTTTCAAGCCACCCTTAATCGTTTTCCATATCAATATACCGAGCTTCTCGAAATTTAGCTCATTTTACTGCTACATCAATGGTGCAGTAATGGAACTGTTCGCCAATAATGCTATGGATAGAGCCACTGATTTAAAGCTGGCTACATCCAGGTTCTTTGACCATACCACTATCGCCAATCAAATTTCTCATTATCGCTGCTTCTTTCCACTTACCCACAGATGTATATAAATTAGCCATCAAAACATGATTTACTGGGTCGCTGGGATTCGAACCTAACAAACTTTTATTTGCAACTTCTCCAAGTCCAATATCACAATATGTCCTGCAACCACTGAGAAAAGGAGCCCAAGCTCGAGCTTGAAAGTGGGCGGGCATCTCTTGAATTGTGTTTAAAGCCAATTCTAGATGACCGGCTCGGCTAAGAATATCGACCAAACAAGTGTAATGTACCATATTGGGTTTTATTCCAAAATCTAATTGCATGTTCTTGAAATGCTTCAGTCCTTCTTCTACTAGACTTGAATGACTGCAAGCCAATAAAATGCTTGCATAAACAGAAGCATCTGGTTTTATTCCGGATTTTTGCATCTCAAGAAACAAATTTAAAGCCTTTTCCCCCATCCCATGCGTGGCGTAACCATTCATCATGGCACTCCAAGCTGCCAAGTCTCTATGCATCATACTATTAAAAACTTTTTCTGCCTTCTTGATACTTCCACATTTGCAATACATATGTATCAACGATGTCGAAACTTCACAATCTGATGCTACACCGTTCACGTGTACGTATGCCTGCATCTCCCTACACATGCTCAATGATCCTAAATCAGCACAAGCAGAAACTACAGTAGCTAGCATTGCTCCATTTGGTCTAACATTATCCTGTATCGCCATTGTAAATAGACGTAATGCTTCACCGGGATCCTCAGCATTGGCATATCCACTTATCACCGACGTCCACGAAAAGATGGTTCTTTCAGGCAGCATATCAAACACTGCTTGAGCAGACAAGAGGTCGCCACATTTTGAATACATGGTAATAAGCAAGCAGCCAATAGGATCCTCATTGTTGAGCCCAATTTTCAGCAGGAGAGAATGAAGTGAAGAAGCTAACAACAAATTTCCAAGTTGAATACAAGAGGAAATGATGTCCACAAAAACAACTTTATCCAATACAACATTATTTTGCCTCATTTGACTAAAGATTTTGAATACTTCACCAACATCCCCAATTTTCAAGTAACCACCAAGCATTAATGTCCAAGAAATTACCGTCTTCTCGCCGATGGCATGAAAAACAGAGCGAGCAGCATCAATTCGACCAAAGCTTACATACATTTGCATGAGAGAATTCGCCACAGGCGTGTCATTATGAAGCTGAAACTTGGTCAAGCAACCGTGTACCACAAGGCCCTGAAAGAGAGATCCAAGAGTTGGGTCAGCAAAACAAGACAATAAGCTAACAAACGTCGAGGAATTCGGCTCAAACCCAACCCCCAACATCTCTCTAAACAGTTTCAACGCATCATAAACCCAAAACCCACGAGAATACGCGGCGATCATAGAGTTCCAAGAGATGACACTTCTTGTAGACATTTCGTCGAACACTTGGCGTGCAGAACCCAAGTCGGAGCACTTCGAGTACATGTCGACGAGCGATGTTTGAACGAAGATGTCGGATTCGAACCCGAGGTGGGTGATGTGGGCGTGGAGCGTTGTGCCATCGCCGATCGAGACGAGATTGGCGCAAGCCTTGAGGATGAGGGGAAAAGTGAAATTGTTGCCGTGAATTCCAGAGCGGCGCATAAAGGAGTAGTTTTTGAGAGTTTCGGCGAAGAACCCGCCATTGACGGAGCTTCGAATCGTCAAGTTCCATAGATACAGAGGTCTTTTGATAATCGAGATGGAAGATGGGGAGAACCTCTGAATCTGCATTTATTGTTTAAACATTTGTTTCGAGTTGAAGATTTCTTTTTTTTTTTTTAGCCTAAAGAAGGGGCTCTACTACTTCAATACGAGTCCAATACCGATTTCACGACTTAACCAGAAGTTGAAATGAATTAACACTCATACAGATAACTAACCCGTTTTTAATTTATATTTTTTTTTGTAGTACAAGTTAGCGGAGAAGATTATAAATACTGATTTTAAGAACGAACTAACATAGTTTTCTAAACTTATCAACTCTTTCGGTCCTTATCAACTCATTTGATCATATATTTTCAACCTTAAACCTTATGTACCTCCCTTTCTACGATATTTTTTATATTTTAAGATTATTTTGACACTATCTAGGTTGGTTAATTTATTGTAAATAATCTATTCTAACTTCTCTATTTTAATTACAGCTTTTTGAAAATATTTTACACATAATATTTAACTTTGTTTTACTATATTTGTTTATCTTCTAAATTTTTGTTCTTTTTGATACTCATAAAAAAAAATTCCAAAAAAATCAATCAAATTATCTTATAACTTATTTTTTTCAGTTCAATTATGTCCTGATAAAATTTTGACGCAATAATTTTATTATTTGATTGTAAATCAGTTCAATACTAATGTTAAAGAATCAATCCCGATAATCAATATTTGTCCACCTTCCCCGATATGGATTAAGAAAAAAAATCTTATTCCAAAACCAAATCAAAATAAAACATATTAACTTTTGTTTTTCTTTATTAATAGATTATTATTTTGGGAAGATGAAATGAGAAGAAAGAACAAATGGGTGTGCACCACATCTCCATCACAGCTTCATCAAAGAAACTCCTTAAACTGAAAACCCAACAAACAAATCACCCACCACAACGTTCACAATGCAGGCCTCGCCGCCGTCCGCCGCCCCTTCCCCCGCCGCCGCCGCCCTCAAAGACTCCAAAACCACTCTCTCCATCATCCTCGCCACCGCCCTCTTCTACCTCATCTTCTTCCTCTCCATCTCCTCCTCCGCCCGCCGCCACCCCTTCTCCTCCTCCTCCGCCGCCCGCCGCCGTCCCAAATCGGATCCATTCCTCTTCTCCACTCACCGGACCGTCTTCCACAGCAGCAACGCCTCCTCCGATCCCACTCCCCCGTCCATCGCGTATCTCATCTCCGGATCCAACGGCGATTCCGATCGAATTCTCCGCCTGCTTTTCGCCGTTTATCACCCTAGAAATCACTACCTCCTTCACCTCGATCTCTCCGCCCCGCAATCGGAGCGCGATTCTCTTGCCCTAGCCGTCGCAGCCATTCCCATTTTCCGAGCTGCTCAGAATGTGGATGTAATCGGTAGGGCTGATTTCACGTACCTCAAAGGTTCGTCGTCAATTTCCTCGACGCTTCACGGCGCCTCGCTGCTCCTCCGGTTGTCGCCTAATTGGGATTGGTTTATTAGTCTCACTGTCGACGATTACCCGCTTGTTACACAAGATGGTATGTTTTCTGCAAATTTTCCTTATTATATGTTTGGTAGTTCCATAGTTTCAAGAAATAGAATTTAGTCTTATAGTTTGAAGGAAGTTAGATTGTTTTTTCTTTTCTTTTTTGAAAATCGGGAAATACCTTGCATGTCCCTAAGCCAGACACTAGGAGACATAAACAAATGGATATGCCGGAGGTATCTTCAAATTTGTGTAAGAGGGAGCAAAAGGGAGTTAGAATTTATTAGTATTACTATGGTTTTAAAAATTAGAATTTAGTCGTGATAAAATATAAAGATTATTCATTGTCATTCTTATTAGCCGTCAATAATATAGGTGAAAATTTGTTATTCATGCGTAAATGCGGGATCGTTTTGTTCAATGAGTCATTTCATTCACACTATTATAATTGATACATGAATAACTAACTTTCACCTATTCAATTCGCTAATGATTATAAATGATAAGTACTATTTTTTAGATTTTATCGAACCATAGGACTAAATTCTAGTTTTTATAGCTATAAGGACTAAATTTTAACTTTTTCCAAACCATAAGAACTACTATATTATAAGGCTAAACTCTAACTTTCATCGAACAGATAATTTACCCAAGAATTTTATTTCAGAATTTTGTTGATTGATTGCTGTTCTTTGGGTGTTTAGATCTTCTTCACATTCTGTCATTTCTGCCTAAGGATATGAACTTTGTATCGCATTCGAGTTACATTGGATGGAGAGAGTAAGAAGATCACTCTCTTTCAGATTCCACATCTTTTAATTTCCAGCTTCATTTTTCTGAACTGCAAACTCTTGTTGTTGTGTTGATGAAAGGGCTAGGAAATTGAAGCCAATCATTGTTGATCCTGGGCTTTATCTTTCTGATAAAAATGCCATGTTTTATGCCACCCAAAAGAGGGAATTGCCTAATTCCTTTCAGTTGTTTATAGGTAGGCCTTCTTCATTACTTGGCTTTTGAATGCTTGCTTACATCTTCAGTTGATGATTATCTTTGAAACATCTTCAGTTGATGATTATCTTTGAAACTTCATTTGCTTGGGGATAGTGTGGTTTAACTTAACCACCATGGCCCATGGGTTGGCTTGTCTAGAAGACATTGGAGAACACAAAAGGTTTTGAGTTATATACGTGTTTCTTTGACTATTTAATATTGTTAGGTCAGACGATTGTCACATGAGAATAATTGAGGTGCTCATAAGCAGGCTAGGACACTCACAGAATTAAAAAAATGAGTCTTAACTTGGAATGGTGCAACTTTGGTAAGAAGCTGAAGATGTTGCAATGGAGGAAGTCTTAAGTGGAAATTATAGGTCCATTCCAAGAGGCTATAAAGTCTATTGGATTGTAAATTATAGATTTTCTCTCAACAACACTCTTATTTACACTTGTATATGTTCTTCTAAACAATATCTGAAGTATTTCTCATATTCAACTAACTAAACAATATCTGAAGTGACACCGGAGATCTTCCCCACCCTTCTGTGCAGGTTCATCTCTTTCAATTTTGAGTCGACATGTTGCCGAATTCTGCGTCCTCGGAACAGATAATCTTCCTAGAACTCTTTTGATGTATTTCTCAAATACTCAATTTGGTCACCTGAACTATTTTCCAACCGTCCTCTGTAACTCTCATCAGTTCAACAAGTCAGTCCTCAACGATAACTTACTATACGCCACATTTGACAACCCTCCTAAAGAACAGTCCCAGTTCCTTGGCCCTGCCGATTTTGATCTCATGATTGAGAGCGGGGCAGCATTCGCCACAAGATTTAAGTTGAACGATCCAGTGCTCAACCGGATTGATAAAGAGATCTTGAACCGTGGTCCTGACCATACCGTACCTGGTGGGTGGTGCTTGGGAGAGCCTGGAAATGATACTTGTCTGGTATGGGGAGATGCAGATGTAATTAGGCCAGGTTCAGGAGCAAGAAGACTCGAAAAACGAATTGTTGGATTGCTTTCGAATGGTACGTTTAGAACAAATAGGTGTGTAGTTGTTGATGATACTTGATAACCGAACATCCCCAAAAGAAAAGAGGGAAAAAAAGGTGCAAATCTTTAGCAGAGAGTTTTAGGTCATCATAGATGGTATCTTCAACCGTCGGGAATTTAGATTTGTGTAATTATAAATGACATTTTAGTTATATATATATATAACATAATTAATATTGTGTTTATCATCGCTCTTGCGGATTTAAGACATTAGATTATCTGTGAACAATAATTAGTGTATAAATTCTCTCAAGAAGTTATAGATTGAAATTCCCAACTTTCAAATATTATGGTTGAAATCGAAAAAAAATATATATATATATATATATATATATATATATATATATGCTATGTTCCAAGATTTACAGAGAAAGGCCGAAAGAGAAAATTATTTATATAAAAATTAACATTAACCCAATAATAGGCTGTAGGACTGATTTATTGGAAGTTTAAATTTAGACATTTTAGAGGATATGGACAAATGATATTTTAAGCTGAATTTGGAAATAAAAAGTACAACCAAACAATAGATTTTGGAAAGTGAGTATTTATTCCTGTGAAGTTTCTTTTCAACATAAATACAACAGAGAAATGTAATTTTATTGGCAGAACTCTGAATTTCACTAAGAACCATTTGAAAAAATGACATGCAGGGGTCCGGACCTCAAACCTATTGCCATTTGGGGTTCGGACCCAAAATATTTGCAAATCGGGGTCGTCGCGTCTTTCGGAGAGATGCGACGACCATTTTTTTTTTGGTCGCGTCTTTCTGAAAGACGCGACTCCAGGTCAACGATCAAAACGACGCGTCGATTGACGGAAAGACGCGAATTCGAAACGTCAGTTGGGTCTCGTCTTTGGAAGACAAGACAAAAAAAAAAAAAAATCTTAACAACTTTCTTTTTAAAATTATAATAATAATATTTTAATAACAAATAATAATAATATCAA
>JBBMEF010000022.1:2877145-2921453 GCA_037832685.1 Sicyos baderoa | reverse complement strand
AGTCTATCAATCTGATTTTGATAGATTTGCAAATATTTTCAAAAAGTTGCTATTTACTCAATTTTTTTATCTTATTGCAATATACATGCAAATTTCCCATAAAGTATTATATATTATTAATACAATGTTGTGTTATTAATATCAATTTTTTAAAAGTAATCATCATATTTATAATTATTTTTTAAATTTGATTAATTTTATAAATTTTCCTATTTTATTTAATAGCACTAATCAAATATAGAAAAAAATAATTAAAAATCGTCATTTAAAAAAAACAAAAAACAAATATAGTCATTGATATTGATTATTGATAATTGTGAATGTAAACACTTTAAAACTATTAGTACACACTTTAATCTGCCGAATGGATCTATGACGCAATGATTTTGTTATTTGACTCCTCGGTTCATAAACATATCTACAATATCTTCTTAAAAATGAGAAAAATGTTGTATATATTTACCACCAAAAAAAAGAAGGAAAAAAACTTTTTAAGTTTCCCTTTTTCTTTTAAAATTAATTGTGGATTTTAACTATTTTCTTCAATAGTACATGAATTCCTACCAATTTTTGCCAACCTAACCTGTGAACAATTAACTTGCAATATCCATATTTCCTCACAATTATTTCACCAACCCAATCTAATTAAGAAGTTAATTGTCTAAGCCTTAGCTGGCTTTCAAGTAGGATCTAATTTAAACATTGGAAGAAACCAATAAATATGTAATGTGGGAAATAGCTATGGTTTCTAGAATATGTACTACGTTATTTTTCTCTTTCTAAATTCGAATACGTTGTATTAATAAGGTTAAAGTTTTTTTTACCTAGTTTAGTAATCGAGATATTACCAAATGGTTTCTCAAAAAAAAAAAAAAAAAAAACTAAATGGGTAGTGGCATAATAATTTCATTGTTTGGTTGTAAATTAGTTCAACACCAACGTCACGAGTTTAATCCCGATAATCGATATTTGTGCCATCTTCCCTGATGTGTACTTAAAAAAGTAATCTAAGATATTATAATTAAGTTTAAATTTCTCTCTCCAAGTATTGTTGAACAATTTTTTTTAAAGTAAGAAAACTTTCAATGGAACCAATTAATACATAGTTCAACAACCTCAACCGGTTCAAATATATGTCTATGGCTTAAATATGGGAGTTAAGTCGAGTTAGCTCTATGGAGATTTGAACATATAAAAAAATATATCTTAACCGATTGAGTTATTTGTAATAGTACATTCTATATAGGATTTGTGTTCTCGTAAAAGAAAAAGACGAAGAAAATAAAAGAATTGGTTTAAATATAAAAGTAGGGCTACACGCTTTAGCATAGCTGGGGAGGATTTCAGGTAAATAATTTAGTTTAGTCAAAAGGAAGTTGTCATTTCCTTATTTGTCCATTACTGTCATATAGAATCTTTCACTAATTACTTTTTTTGCTTTTCAATTTTGTAAAGACTTGATTTAGTTTTTTTTGTTTGTAAGAAAAAAATTAGAGAAATCATTCAAACTTCTATTTTGGTCCTACCTTTTACCTCAAATTTCATTTTAATTCATATATTTTAAAGTTCAACCCTTTTATTCAGTGACCAAATTTCAATAATTCTCAATTTTAGTCATTAAAATAACGAAATCGTTAGTAATTTAACTGAATATTGACTAGGATGATAACTAAATTAATTTTAAAATATAATAATTTAATGATGTTTAATTATGGTGTTTAATTGATTTTTTTTTTTTAAAAACAATAATTACAAAGAAAATTAAAAAGACAAATTACCTCCATCTTAATTATATTTTGGCATTACCTATAAAAATTATATTTTCCGTTATCTCAATAATTAAAATTGAGAATTATTGAAATGTCAAGATAAAAGTGTTGGATTTTGAAACATATAGATTAAAGTGAAACTTCAGATAAAAAGTAGGAAAAAAAAAAAAAGTTTTCCCGAAATCAAATCAAACCAAACCAAATTATGTTCCATGAGCTCAAATCTTATCTATGCATAGCAATAGCAGTTAGAACTTTTTGCTTACTACCTGTTTGATGAAATGCCAAAACCAGTGGAGCAAATGAATGGTCCATGTACTTTGAGCTCAAACACACACCCACAATGCACAAAATAAGATGCTCTTTTTTATATTGATGGTTCAATGAGCCCAATAGTATGTCTTCTTTGAAGGGTAAGTCTTGTTTTCTATTCTATTGAGATGTTTGGGTAAGAACAATGTGATAGAGGATATGAATTTCAAAGTTGCAAGGAAAAGTGCTGAAAATTTCTGTTCATTGCCACAGGGAAAATCATGAGCCTAACAAAGCTGTTTCTTCCTCTGCAAAATGAGGTGAATTCTTGTATGCCCATGCCAGTTTACATGCATTAGATAATATGAGATTCCATCTCAAAACCAATTGGTAATAAGGGGAGTAACTCATATCTCTTATATATTATTATGAGGTCTCCACTATTTCTAATGTGCAATCCTTAACAACGTGCACGTCGACAGACTATCTAACCTTGCAACATTTAGTTGTCAAAGAAATTCGTAAGAAATTAATTCTTAGGTAGGTGTCCACCTTGGATTGAACCCATCACCTCTTAGTTTCTAACCCTATTGACCATTATGACAACCCATGATGGTTAAGACTTTGTCTTTTATAATTTCATGTGACAATATCTTTTCATTATGGCAGCCTCTTTGGTGAAACTCTGTCTGAACAGATGGAAAGGAGATTTGTGTGTGCATATATGCTCAATCAATTATCCTCTCATTCAAGAAAGCTGTTACTAGAAGATGTTAGAAAAAAGAGCTCAAAAGTAATGAGCTGTCAGGGCAAAATGTCAAGAGAATAGGCCAAAAGTGGTAAGAAAAATAAAGTATTTCCATTGAGAAACCTTGTACTTATAACTTCTGAAGTACTGCTCCTCCACTTTTTGATTTTTTGTTCCAAGTGAACCTGTTTGTTTGGCATATTTAGGTACGATTTATTAAATCCTTCTTGAAAACCTACATCGAAATGAGTTTTTACTAACTTCTCCTCATTTTTACTTTTAAAAATAACTCTTATTTCTAACCATTCATTTTTAATCATTTATTTATAACTACTCAATCATTTCTAACCACTCATTTTTAATCATTTCTTTCAAATCAATCAAAATAACTCATTTTTAACTACTAAAAATAACCACTCATTTTAAATATACATCCAAACAAGGTTTCGATTCTAACTCTTTTACTCGAAAACTACATCCAAACGAGTTTTTGGCTACAACTTTCAATTTTTAACTACTCAATATAACTCCTAAAACTAAATCCTACCTAAATATGCCAAACAAGTTTTGGGTTTATCATTTTAATTAATGACCTTTTAAGAATTTGGATTAGGTGGTTTTGGACTGTGCAATAGTGATATCATACAATGATTGTTTTCCAAGGAAAAGATTTTCAATGTCTGAAAAGTTATCTTGTTTCTAAATTACTTTCTCAAAGTTTGTTTCCACAAAGAGAGAACGCGTTTGTTACTTCAATACCTAATCACGAATCAAGAAGGGCACTAAAGTATAGTCCAAAGTTATGAACATGTTTGAAAATTGTTGTAAAAATATTTTTTTTTATTTTTTAAAATGTTTATTTTTCCTTGAATGGCCTGTTTTCTTTAGCAGATAAAAAGTATTGAGTTTGTTTAAATTGATATCAAAATGTATAATAACATTAGCTTAGCTTTTGCAAGTCTTTGGAATGTAGTTCTTGACATTAGTTTTTAAATCAGCCCTTGAAGCTTGAGGATCCAATGGCTAAGAGCAAATCTATTTGTAAAATATCACTGGCCCTTTTTCTCTGCTCTTCTTCTCAGTACACTGCCTGCTTCAATATTTTGTTTCTTTTTTCTTAGTTCCTTTAAAGGAGCGTTTTAAAAAACCTGCAGCATCAAGCAGTAGGGAAAGCAAAGGTGAGTTTCTTAATCTTACCATATGCATCTCTCTTTTCGCTTATCACTACAAACCGTTATCGTCAATTGTACTCTTCTTTGAGTCCCCAAGGGGTTGCACAAGTGGTTGAAGACTTGGCCTTTGAAGGTGTGCTCCCCTGAAGGTCCCAGGTTCGAAACTCACTTGTGACATTAATTTGTAGACATCTCCAGTGTCTCCATTCCTTCGATGTCTCCCGATGTCTGACCTAGGGACGGGCGTGGTTACCCCGGGTACAGTGGAGCAAAGCTTCAATTTCCTGGTTACCAAAATATTAAAAAAAACATCTTGTTCTTTGATGATGAAGATTGGGATTGAGGCTGAATGAGTAGCCATATTTCTGTTTGACATTGCAGAATGAGTGAAGGGGGTGAAAATAGAGTGCATACCAGACAAAGCAACTCTGAATTTGTATCATGTGAAACTCCAAATGCTGATTATGCTAGTGAAAAGAGGAAGTCTTTGCGAGTTCGCTACGTATACGGCATTGTATTCCTGATAACGAATCTCATTGCTTGGTTTATTCGAGATTATGGGCAAAGGATTGTACCTCAGCTACATTGTAAGATAAAAACTCTTTCTTCATTTGTCCATACATTTTGATTTTACATCCACAATGTCATTACTAGTATCTGAAAAGAAGCTATTGAAGCTAACAAGTTTGTATAAGTCCTGATTCAGAAGTATTGAAGTATACATGCCATTCAGAAACTTTGTATTCCTGCATTTTTTTCAGTAAACTTTATGAGTAATTAAATGTCCCTGCAGATCTTAAATCATGTGGAAAAGGAGGACAAGATTGTTTTCACGCACTCGGAGTTCTTCGTGTGAGCTTAGGATGTTTTGTATCTTTTTATATAAGAATAAGAATGTTTCTTCTGGCCTTCTATTAATGTGGCTCTTTCTTTGCTAAGCTAGTCTTGACTCTTTCCTATGCAATTAGTTCCTTAATATTGTCACATTTCAACAATGAGAATAGTTGACATGTATTCACATTATTATGAGCCAACATGAAACCAAAAAAGACAGGCAGTTGTTCCGAATTCCACTTGAAAACTGAACTGAGCTGTGGCTTGCCATTTTATTCTTTAAGGACCAAACCCTTGACTACAAGTTCAGATATTTTTCTTTCTGATGTTTCTCTCTACATCCAGAACACGAAAACTATACGAATCTCGTAGTGCTTGGCATTCTAGTTGGTGGAGCTTGAAGTTCATTGTGTTTATTGTTTCCATGCTGGTTCCATTTTTCTTCTCTACGGCTTTTATCCAATTATATGGTATGTTCCACTTTTTTGGATTTTTCATTCTCCATTTCTTACCTTTAACGTGATTAAGCATCTTGTCTTATCCATTTTATGCAAGCCTCACAAAAATGAAAAAGAATTCTCTCCTTTCATGGTTGATACCTCAATGTTACAAATTCCATTTCACTCAAATAATATTTAACTGAAGAGGTTTTTTTTTTTTTTTTTTTTTTTAATTTGTATTTCTATGCAGGTGAAATTGCTCGTGTTGGTGCAGGGTAAGTATCCAAACTCTGTATCTACCATTTCTAGCTAAATCTCTCCACCTTTATTTTCTCACAATATGCGTCTAGACGTTCGAGTAAGAGCGTATGTTCTTACAATTTCGGATATGAATCTTTCTCAAAGTTTCATACTTGAAGAGGACTTTGATTTATCCCAATCCTGACTATATCACTTTCATCCTCACTTTTGTAGCTTAAGATGAACTTGTTAATGCTATCTGTATTATTTCTTCATTGAAAATATGGATGCCTTTTGTTTTCTTCTCATGAATAGGATATTTCTCATCCTCCAACTGGTAAGTGTTATCCAGTTTATCTCTTGGTGGAACAAGTACTGGATGCCGGATGAGAAGACGAAACAAAGGTATGTTTTCTGATAAAGTACAGCAATTCGAAAACCTTAAATTGACCTATGTTATTATCAATTTATGTTCAGCATCAATTCCATGATAATGTACTTCATATTCTACAGCTGCTCGCTTGGATTATTCACGTCGACGATTTTTTACGTAGCTTCCTTTGGCGGGATTGGCTTAATGTACTCGTTATATGTTCCAAGAGTGAGATGTGTTCTCAATATATTCTTCATCTCTTGGACTTTGATTCTGCTCTTTGTGATGATGGCTGTGTCTTTACATTCAAAGGTATGCTCTTCAAAATCTCTTTTTTTTTTGTTCAAACTACAAATCATATTCGTATTCGGCTAGAATAGCGCAGTTATGGACAGTTTTTATTTCAAAACGATGATATAACTAACTGGTTAAGAAATTTTATTTGAAACGTTAAAAGTCAGGTCAATAGAGGTCTGTTGTCATCCGGTATTATGGCTTCATACGTCGTCTTCCTCTGCTGGTCTGCCATTCGAAGGTTCGGATTAAAGACTTCGATCCGTTATTTGCTCGCTGTTGAGAAGTTATATGATGAACCTATGGCTATGGCTGGTTTTGAATGAAATTGTGATTGTTCTAATCCTGGTGAATTGCTTTACAGTGAACCTGCGACCGAGAAATGCAGTGCTCGGAAGCAAGAGAGCGGGAATAGCGACTTGATGACAATACTTGTGAGAATTAACAGCTTCTCTTTTACCTTTCTACTTTCCTTTGATCAAACTTTGAGGAACACACTGTTATTTTATTTGGTTTGTGCTTTTGAAGTTCCGAAGTGTGCATAAGCTGGTCTAGACGTCACAATTAGTTAAACACCTTCTGGCTCAAATATGAGTTTCGTAGTAGTAGTAGTTCAAGTCGAGTTCGAAAATGTTGATGATCAAGCAATTTGTTTCTTTATCAGGATAGTCCGGCCTCTCTAACTGATATCTGTGGTTTTCCTTGGTGTTGTGCTTGTAGAGCTTCTTAATTGCTATATGTGTTGTTGTCATGGCAACCTTCTCAACTGGTATTGATTCACAATCATTTCAGGTTACTTGCTTTTCACTTTCCATCTTTAAGTGTTTATCTAAAAGTTTTATAATGCTAAAAGATAATCTCTTTACTCACTATCAAAGCCTATGAAAAGTAATTTTGAGAAACTTGTTTGTTTTTTAAAATTCGGAAATAGTACGATCACATTTTTTAAGCTGAAAACTAAAACCAAAATCGTTATCAAATGGAACTTAACCCCCCCTATTATATAACTCTCATGGTACTATTTCTCTTGGTTTGACCATCATAAGTTAGTCTTCTAGTCAAAGAGGGTCTCGAGGATCCAAAGAGGTTATGAGTTCAATCTATAGTCACCACCTACCTTGAAAAAATTTCTTACGAATTTCTTTGATATCCAAATGTTGTAGGATTAGGTTGTATATCTCGTGAGAAAAGTTGAGTTGCGCGTAAGTTGTAACAAACAATCATGGATATCTCTGCTTTGTTTGTATTTTGAATTAGATTGCACTTTCTCGAGAAATCTGAGCATAAAACAGAATGAAAATATTTAAAGTCACCAAGGATTCCTCTTTTCTCAAATCCAAATGTTGTAGGATTAGGTTGTATATCTCGTGAGAAAAGTTGACTAGTGTATATGGTTTTTTTTTTACTTTTTGTTGACACGTGGTGTGTTTACTTTCTTGTGCCGAACAGTTCCGAAAGGACGAGGTCAAAGAGGAAGACAACATTCCCTACAAGTATGGTTTTTTCCATATCATATTCTCTCTAGGGGCCATGTATTTTGCAATGCTCTTCATCAGCTGGAACCTCAACAACTCAGCCACCAAGTAAGAAAACTGAACCAACACTGTTGTTCCTAACTCATCTCTCTCTAATATAGGAGTCTAAACTAGAACCCCAACAAGAATAAAGCAAAGTAACCAAACCGAGACCGAGCTATGATTATTCGATCTATCGGTTTAGTACATTTTGTTATATTTCATTTCCAAGATTAGCCTGTTACCGAACTGAATCGAACTGAGCCGTTTACACCCTTTACTCTTCCCTAATCTGATTCAAATGATCTTTGGAAGTTTGAGGCTCTTATACAATTGTGAAATGTTTAGGTGGAGCATGGATGTTGGATGGACAAGTACATGGGTTAAAATCATTAATGAATGGTTTGCAGCCACAATATACTGTAAGTACACTCCTATTCAAAATTGATGGTAAATAAAACAACTTAAACTTTTGGATTGATGGTTGATTTAACATGATTCAATATGATATTAGAGCAGGTTATATGCTCAGATTCGTGTGAAGTTGATTATATTATAATTAATATTGATTTTCTCTTAGAGGAGGAGTGTTGGTTAATTGGTGATTTAACATCTACTATCTCAGTAGGTTGAGAAATATTTTAGTAGAACAGATTTAAGAAATTGTCATAAGAGCTCTCATCAGATAGTTTGTAAAAGTTATTCACAAGCACATGTTTTTTGTTCTGAAAAACAAGCCAGAGAAACTGTACTTTTTTTAAAGAGAAAAAATCAGTTTCGAAACAAGGACAATATTCGGGAGTGTTTGAGTCAATTTGCTTGCACCTCAACTAATCTCACAAGATATCTGTAAGTTGGTATCGAAACTCGACTGTTTTCTTATTCTCCTCCATTTGGTTGTGCAGTGTGGACATTGATTTCTCCAGTGGTGAGGCAGGCAAAGGTTAGGGACCATGAAGAAGCTGTGCAAGAAGCAAATGATTCAGCAATTCCTTGATATTGAATTTCTAGAAGATTTTCTTTTTGTATTCTCATTATTTTTTTTTTAACTCCTGTTATTGTAATTCTTTAAGATGATAATGAAAAAGTGTCACAAGATTCAACAGATGGCTTTGGACTGTACTGAACGCAAGAAACCCATGTTTTGAGAGTAATGTAAGGCCGTTCCTTTTTGTTACAAAACCAAATCCTATTCGGGATTGAGAATTCGAATATGCAACCTCTTAATCGAAGATATATGTCAATAATCATTGAACTAAACTTACACTAAATCGAATTCTCAAGTTAAATAAATTACTAAATGTGACAGATAGATATCATTTTTAATAATGGTGGATGTGCATCTCACTTTTTGTGTATCTCAGACTTATATTTTTCCTATCATTTTTTTCTCTTTTTCGTATGACCTTACAATATTTGAATATCAAGGAAATCCTAGATAAATAGTAACCATGAATCGAAATCATCATCTGAACTCTTTGTGATAGTTCATTTCTCTTATATCTATGATTCAATTTTCAATTATTTTCACATAACTAGAAAATTATTAATTTTGAAGCAAATGATCTTAACCGGTTATTATATGCACATGTATTAAAATATCATGACTTCAAAACAATTCATGATGTCCTCTAAATGAAATCATGGTACCTTGGCGATAAAATAGTATCATTTAAGGTCAACACACCTAATACTGTATATAAAAATAAATAAAATAATAACAATTGTTTGTTTCTTTTTTTCTTTTTTTTTTTTGGGAACAGCTAAAATTAATTTTGGAAACAACTCCCGTTGACAATTCGTACCCAAACAACATTGTTTGAGTCAACGATAAATTAAAAAGTAAATATGCAGAATCTAAAAAAAAAAAAAAAAAAAAAAAAAAACAAAAATTCTTTCCCAGTTGAAAATGTTAGAAAGGAAATGAAAGTGTAACAGATAAAATATACCACTGAAATCCAACTGCCAAATTATATTATAGTATTTAAATCTTACAATATGTATTTGGTTTGGTTATACCCTCCACACTGAATAACAACAGTAATAGCTATTGTCAAACAAGGAGCCCTACCTGCTCAAATATGAAAATTATGAAAAATAATGGTCTAAAATGAAATGGGCAAGGTAATAAATTTGATATGATGAAAGAAAGGCATCATTTCTTCAAGAACAGAATCCAACAACCTCACCATTTTTGGTGGTTCATATCAACTCCAAAATCCAAATTCATCTAATGATTTCAGCAGTATATAAAGAGTAGAGTTCATACCTCTATTGAATATCACCACAAGAATTACAATCCTCTGAGTTCTACAAGCAAGAGAAGTTCTTCGTATCGACTCTGCAACATGTTCGGGCAATCATCTTTCCATGGCTTCCTCGCAATGGCTATCGTTGTGGTACATTTTGTGGCATCCAAGTCTGCAGCCGTCACTGCTAATATCGGGGGGCAGGAGCCAGTCTTCGAATTTTATATGCATGACATTCTCGGCGGTGGCAGCCCAACGGCGAGACCGATTACGGGTCTGCTGGGGAACATATACACTGGTCAAGTACCCTTTGCCACACCTATAAGCTTCCTTCCCCCAGATGGTGGTGTTGCAATCCCAAATGCCAATGGTGCTCTTCCAACTGTTAATGGCATCAATGGGATTCCTCTAGGGACTGGCTTGTCTGGCACTGCTTTTTCTGGACTTCCCAACCCACAAAATCCCCCCCAGACCCAACTGGGACCTGATGGGTTGGGGCTAGGCTTCGGAACAATTACCGTCATCGATGACATCTTGACTACCGCACCGGAGTTGGGCTCACAGTCAATTGGCAAGGCACAAGGGGTGTATGTGGCTAGTTCAGCTGATGGGACTACACAGATGATGACATTTACAGCCATGGTTGAAGGAGGAGAATATGGTGATAGTCTCAACTTCTATGGAGTATACAGGATTGCTAGCCCCTCATCGCATATATCAGTGACCGGAGGAACTGGAAAGTTCAAGAACGCGCGTGGGATTGCAGTGGTGCGGTCTCTCATTCCTCCTGGCCAGCATGTCATAGATGGAGCAGAAACATTGTTGAGGATCACTGTACATCTAAGCTACTGAAAAGTGAATACCAGTATGGTGAACAAAGAACAATGCAGTATATGTGTGGTCTGTAGTTTCTTTCAAATTCAATTGCAAGTAAAAAAAAATGTAATATTTTTACACAATTTATATATTTTTCAGTTGTAATTCTGTTGTGACCATACCATGAGTAAACTTGGTCCAGATTTGATGATAAAATTTAAAGGGATGTCACCTTCATGATATAACATACCGGGTCATAAACGCAGTAAAATACAGCATCAAAAGAACGAAACAAATTTATGAGGACGAAAAGAGTTATATACTTCATCGAAAAGAATGAAAGAGTGAAAAGTTAAGGCTAGCCAACCTTTGTGACATTATTAGACATTAAAGCACTGTACAAACTCAAAAAGGTTTAAGAGTAAACCCCTCCAAAAGTTAATCACAAGCTGGTGATCTTTACCCGAGAGACTACAGCAGCTTCATCGAGCCCGTACAGCGAATCAATCAAATGAGTTCGTAGTGACGCAGGACCCTTTGCTTCATCCATTCCCATCTCGCCTGCAATTCCAAAGATCGATAATGCTGAAGCTGTTGCTTCCAAAGCATGAAGTCGATCAACAGCAAGGAAGGCAGCAATAAGAGCTGTTACTGAACATCCAGTTGCTGTAATCTTTTGCATCATGGCCACTCCATTATGAACACCAATAACTTGCTTCCCGTCTGTGACGATGTCAACGGCTCCGGATACTGCTACTATGGCTCCACTGGTTTGAGCTAATGACTTAGCAGCCTCTACGGCATCCGTCGACTCATGGGAGCTATCCACACCCTTGAAATTATAATCAAAATGAGGCGAAGAAGTAAAATATGAACTTTGACTACAAAGGTGCAGAATAATTTCATTGATATTTCACTTAAAACCTTGAGTTATGCTCAAAGTTGGGACGAGTCCTGGGATTGATGATAAGCCTGTGACTTCAGTGCTCTGATTATAGAAGGGAGGGTGTCGAATGGGCGAAGACTAGATGTTCGATAAGCATAATGCAAGGAGTGGACCCAATACCCCTATTTACAACCGGGACTAAATTTTCTTTTTGGTAAATTATAAATTTGATCCCTATGATTTTTTTTTTTTTTGATATCCGTGACTGTTTGGGCGCACCTCAACTAATGTCACGGGACATACTGTCTGACCCTACAATATTTGGATGCAAGGAAACCTGTAAGAAATTAATTCTTAGGTAGGTGGACACCATGGATTGAACTCATAACCATGCCCGTCCCTAGGCCAGGTACTGAAGACATTGAAAGAGTAGTTTCACAAGCGAGTTTCGAACCTGGGACCTTGAGGGGAGCATACCCTCAAAGCCCAAGTCTTCAACCGACAAACTAGTGAACAAATTTATAAGTTACCCTCTAATTTTTGTTGTATCTCGAACATATATGTGGAATTCATGGATTCAGATTCAAACCTCAACTTCATAAGACAAATATTAGCCTTAGGCATATCAAAGCAAAAACTAAATCGACATGCACAAGAATGGACAAAAAACATTCGCAGTGTAAAATCCAATAGCATCTTACCATACACGACTCCGTAGAAGCTTTAGACAGCGCAATAATTTCCGATCCATTCCCTCTCACAACCGTGGGCTTCAGTTGCATAAGCTCCAAACAAGCCGTCATCCGGAACTTAGAAGCTCCGGCCGCCACCGGATCGAGAACCCAAGGCTTCCCGGCCTTCACCGCCAGTTCGGCGGCGAGCTTCATAGCCGGCAACCAGGCGGCGGAGAGCGTGCCGAGGTTGATAGTTAGGGCATCGACGTTGGGAGTGAAATCCGGCAGCTCCTCGAGCGAATGAAGCATGGCCGGCGATGCGCCGGCGGATAAGAGAGTGTTGGCCATTAAATCCATTGAAACGAAGTTGGTGATGCATTGGATGAGCGGCGATCGGGCTCTCACGGCGGCGAGTGTGGCCCACGCTCTGGTTCCCCATTCGTCTTCTTCGTTTTGCTTCGAATTCATCGCTCGCTTATACTCAAGAGTGTATCTCTCTTGCTATCTTCAAGCGCACCGTTTAATAATTGGATTTTATTTTTATATTCAATATATTGTTATATTCAATATATTGATGGTAGGTGATCGATAACTTCCTACTTATTAGATTACGCCCTACAAAATGTTGTTAAAGTTAAGCACATGTTGACTTTGTAAGTCAAAAACCTTCTCTAAATAAAAGTTAAAAATCACCTTATTTGAATGAATGGTGATCTGTCTAATTATTTCGATGATTAAAATAAATAGTTATTTTGAATAATTAAAATATAAAATTACAGTAATTACTCGTTTTTGATAAAAACAAATTGTAAGATAATTATATATGATAGTTCGTTTGGATGTGAATTTTATAGAGATGTTACACACAGTAGATTGAGTACAAAAAAAAAAATTGAAATATGATTCTTCACCACATTTATTATTCATATAAAGATTAGTAGCTTAATGATTTATTTTGTAATATCATTTATGTGGTTTTTTTTATTTCATTCTTCTAATTTATATTAAACAAAAGATGTAAAAAAAGAAATTACTATGGACAACATTTTTTTTAAATATATATTTCAATTGATTTTGGGTACATTTTTAAGAAGTTATTGAATTTGACTCTTGTTCTTTTAAACAAGATTGCAATTATGGGGTGTTTGGATGGGTATTTCCTTTAAAATCCTTCCTAAATTAAACAAATAAATACCCTACGAATTGTCAAAATCTTATGACCTGTTCATTTAAAAAAAAAAAATAATAATAATAATAAATCTTATGACCTGTTTAAATCTTATTTTTTTTAAAAAAAATGTTTTTTTTTTCAAAACCAAACCAAAATAGAACCACATCACAATCAGTTTCAGCAGTTTTAACTCACAACTTCCACACTTTTCTCGGCCCAAAAAAAAGATGCATACCTCGCCGGCGCCGCCGTACGCCGCCCCATCCCCAGCCGCCGCCGCCCTCAAAGACTCCAAAACCACATTCTCCATCATCCTAGCCACCGCCCTCTTCTCCCTCATCTTCTTCCTCTCCCTCTCCTCCTCCGCCAACCTCTCCCCCTTCTCCTCCTCCGCCGCCGCCACCCGCCGCCCCAAACCCGACCCGTTTCTCTTCCCGACCCACCGGACAGTATTCCATAGCAGCAACGCTTCCTCCGATCCCACTCCCCCTTCCATCGCGTATCTCATTTCCGGATCCAATGGCGATTCCAATCGCATTCTTCGCCTCCTCTTCGCCGTTTATCACCCTAGAAATCACTATCTTCTTCACCTCGATCTCTCCGCTCCTCAATCCGAGCGCGATTCTCTTGCCCTAGCCGTCGAAGCGATTCCAATCTTCAGAGCTGCTCAGAATGTCGATGTTATTGGTAGGGCTGATTTTGTGTACCTCAAAGGCTCCTCGGCAATTTCTTCGATGCTTCACGGTGCCTCGTTGCTTCTCCGATTGTCGCCGAATTGGGATTGGTTTGTTCGTCTCACTGCCGATGATTACCCACTTGTCACGCAGGATGGTACATTTCTGTAAATTTGCTCTTGACATGGATTTGAGAATTTTGTTGATTGATTGTTCTTCTTTTGGTTCGTTAGATCTTCTTCATATTTTGTCATTTCTACCAAAGGATATGAACTTTGTAACGCATTCGAGTTACATTGGATGGAGAGAGTAAGATGATCACTCTTTCTCAGATTCAATGCTTTTTAGTTTCTAGCTTTGTTATGAACTGTTAAATCTTATTGTTGTTGTTGTGTTGATGAAAAGGGCTAGGAAATTGAAGCCGATAATTGTCGATCCGGGGCTTTATCTTTCTGAGAAAACTGCCATGTTCTATGCCACTCAGAAGAGGGAATTGCCTAATGCTTTTCAGTTGTTTACAGGTTGGTCTTCTTCATTTCTTGCCATTTGAATGTTTGCGTATATGGGTTCAATCCATGGTGGTCACCTACCTAGGAATTAATTTCCTATGGGTTTCCTTGGCATCCAAATGTTGTAGGGTCAGGCGGTATATTTCGTGACATTGGTTGAGTGCGTGAAAGCTCACCCGGACAGTCACGGAAATAAAAAAAAAACATGGATGATTATTTGTGGAACTTCAATAGCTTGTGGATAATTGGGTCTAACTTGGAATGGTGCAAATTGGGTTAGAAAGTGTGTGTATATGTATGAAATCGAGAATCGGAGCTTCTCCCTACTATATACCCGGGGGCACCAGCTTCCGTCCCAAGGCACAAACTCTAGAGACAAGACAACAAGAGATTTTACAATTAAGTTTACTCGTAGGTTCCAAACCTGAGATCTAAGAGAGCATATTTTAGAGGCCTCAATCATTTACCAACAAGGCCCCTTGGGGACTAATTAGAAAGTAAAATATTGCAATGAGTTTAGTTTTAGGGGGGAATTATGGGCAATGCTTTAAAAGGCTCAAGGCGGCCTTGAGGCGTTTTCTCCTAGTGAGGCGAGGCGTAAGCCTCAAGGCGGTTTGAGGCGTAAGCCTCAATTATTTATATTTAAATAGAATAATATATAATTTTATAACTAAAAATCAAAGAAAATACAACTAAACAAAATAGGAAAAACAAAGAAGGGAAATGGAAAGGAAAATGTGCAAGCATCCCATGATAAAAATAAATAAATGTACTAATGTATTACAAAAATAGAGAAACAAAAAAAAGATAATAAAAAATCAGCAAACAAGAGGTTAAAAATCAATTTAAGTAAAAGGCATATGCGCCTTATGCCTCTGAGGCTTTAGCCTTGAGGCGTAAGCCTCACTCTCCACTCTCAAGGCGTAAGCCTTGAGGCCTTTTCTTGCCGCCTCACACGCTTTTTGAAACATGGATTATGGGTCTATTTCATGATTCATGAAGGCTATGAAGTCTATTGTAAATTATAGATTTGCTCCCAAAGACTCTTATTTACACTACATATCCGTACTTCTAGTTCTGTAAATGGTGGTGGCTCTGCTGTGAAGCTGTGCATTTGTAGTTTTAGTCCTGGCATTTACGACTTTTTAAGTTGTCGAATGTCCATTGGGGATTGTTTTTGTTGTTCTCTGACTTAGATATGGGAGTTCCCGTGACTTTGGAATCGATTTTTCATGTCAGTTCAACAAGAATGGGACGGGGAGAGTATTTTTGTAATCCTCCAACCTAGGAATAGCAATTTCCTCACTTGGAAATGGCATGAGGCATTTTTTTTCGGTGTCGAACATCATTGGGAGCGAATCACCAGCCAACCAGCCAACAAAAGCATAACTCAAACGACATAGAATTTAAACTAAGGACCAAAAGATTATTCATTTGAATTCTCACACCTGAAAGTGTTGTTGAGCTCAAATTTTTTTTGGATAGATTCGGATTTAACATCTACCTAGGATTTAACATCTTACAAGTTACCTCATGACTTTAATCGAGGTGCGTGAAAGCTGACCCAGACAGTCACGGATATCCAAAAAAAAAAAACATCTTACGAGTTACCTTGGGCCCTTGGCAACTAAATGTAATAGGTTTAAGCGGCTATCCTGTATGAATAGCTGAAGTACATGCAAGCTAGTCCCGACACCACAAAAAAAAACTTAGAAACGGAAATTCCCTTGACTTGGAAACAGTCTCTTGTGATGCTCTTTCCATTTATATCTCAGTTGGAGAGAGGAACTAATGGAAATTGTCTATAATTTCATTTATGGCATCCAATGCTAGCTTGGATATTGAATTCAGCACTAATGTTGATATTGAGTTATGCATATCGGTTGAACTTTAATGTTCCCTGAAACTAAGCCCTTTTCAACTAAACAATATCTGTACTGACACTAGAGATCTTCCCCACTTTCTCTTCTGCAGGTTCATCTCTTTCAATTTTGAGTCGACGCGTTGTCGAGTTTTGCATCCTCGGAACAGATAATCTTCCCAGGACTCTTTTGATGTACTTCTCAAATACTCAATCTGGCCACTTGAATTACTTTCCAACCGTCCTATGTAACTCACATCAGTTCAACAAGACGGTTCTTAACGACAACCTCCTATATGCCATATTCGACAAGCCTCCTAAAGAACAGCCCCAGTTCCTAAGCCCCTCTGAATTCGATCTCATGATCGAGAGCGGAGCAGCCTTTGCCACAAGATTTAAGATGGACGATCCAGTGCTCAATCGCATCGATAACGAGATCTTGAACCGTGGCCCCGGACACATCTTGCCTGGTGGATGGTGCTTGGGGGAGCCTGGAAATGGTACATGTCTGGTTTGGGGAGATGCAGATGTAATTAGGCCAGGTTTAGGAGCAAGAAGACTCGAAAAACGGATTGTTGGACTGCTTTCGAATGGTACGTTTAGAACGAATAGGTGTGTAGTTGTTGAATGATTCTCTTAACAACTGAATATCCTCAAGAGAAAAGGGAGAAAAAGGTGCAAATCCTGGCAATGGACTTTGCCATTTTGATTGATTCTTTAGCCTTTAGAGCCTTTTAGGCATCTAGTTGTTACCATTAACTTATGGGAATTTAGATTTGTATCATTAAAACTGACATCTTAGTTACATATATAATATAATGAGTGTTACGACTGTCATCGGTTTAAGCCATTAGATAATCTTACGATTATTGATTTTCTTGCAAACTTGAAAATTAGTTGGAGTGCTTGTTAGTAGGTGTGTTAAGTAAAAATAATTTATTTTCAAAAAAATAATAATAATAAACAGCCAACAAAAGCTAGCTCAGGCATACACTAAAAGAAAATAATAATGTTTAGTTCGTAGGATAAAAATAAGATAAATCTATAATATGGTCAGCTGATTGGCCTTGAGATTAATAAATGGTCAAATATCATTTTAGTCCTAGTAATTTGGTTCATTTCAATATACTATCAACATTTTTAAAATTAATTTTTAAAAATCTAAAAATAAATTAAGTTGTATCGGATTTGATAAAATAATAACATTAACTTTCATATAAATGGAGAAGTATTAAGTTCAAGAGAGCTTTCAGAATAGTTAATTATTCCGGAATTTATTTTCTACCCATTTTTTTATGTCTAAATATTATAGAGTTAGATAATATATCCTACGACAATAAGCAAAATGCACACAAGTTGGTCCAAACAATCACGAAAATTAAAACTTCCATTAGAAAAAAAAAAAAAAAGGGATAACGTCTTAATAGAGAAAATACTAGTAAAGACCAATATTAAAAAAGAAAAAAAAAATCTAATTTTAGAATTTATTGAAAATAGGGTAGCTAA
The DNA here is from genome assembly GCA_037832685.1 of Sicyos baderoa. Lineage (NCBI taxonomy): Eukaryota > Viridiplantae > Streptophyta > Magnoliopsida > Cucurbitales > Cucurbitaceae > Sicyos > Sicyos baderoa. Next base: position 2,903,471 of record JBBMEF010000022.1, on the reverse strand, counting down.
ATTCGATTATTTAGTACTCAACTAAAATGGAACAAATTCTAAAGTAATGATATTTTAAACTTTAAATTCATGATCTGATTTTTTTTTTTTAAATCTACATAAAGTGAGTGTTTATTCCTTGGAGTTTTCTATTATCGTGGTCATTTGCCAAAAACTCTGTAAGTAGCAATAGCAATAGCAATAGCGGCGTATGAACAGCCGTAGAGCTGGCTAGTCACTGGCCACTAAATCCGTGTTAAACCGTTTCTCTTCCTCTTCTTCTCACTGTGGCTACTAGCATTAGATCATCAATTGCATCAGCTTGGCACGGGGCATTGAAGAACTCGATGTCGTGTGATCGAATGAATGTCAGAAAACTCCACAAAAGGTTGCTACAGCAAAAACTAAGAAGAGTATACCGCCCACGTAGCCGACCTGATTGAAGGTAGAGTGAGTTGTTGCATCAATGGTGAAGAAATCAAATGGCATATTATATGATGAGAGAAGTTGAGGCACATACCAGTTTTTCAGAAATGTACTTGGCAAGAAAAGCTCCTCCTAGAATTGCAATGGTGGTTGCAATAAGGTGTCCAGTGATTGCTCCCGTAGCCACGCCCCAAGGAGACTGTAGAAATCGAAAGCGAAATGTGTGATTGAAACGAAAACGAGGAAAAAACGAAGACGGAATTGCAGGCTTGTATATATATAAAAGTCGAACCTGTGCAGCTCCAAGAGCAATGGTTGCAAGCATTGAGCGATCACCCCATTCCTAATATCAATACAATGTTTCAAACTTCGAGTACTTGCAAATGATATTTTGTTTAATGCAAACAAATACTGTGAAATATCATAATGCCACTGCAGGACTGTCCCTAAGTTAATGAACTAAATGTGATATTCATTCACGTCTACTTTACAAAATATGATGGGAAATGTCATCTATATTTTTTTATATATATTCGTGGTTATCTGGGCCAACTTGAGCGCATGTTGACTAATGTCACGAAACATACCTCCAGATACTACAATATTTAGATACTACAATATTTGGATGTTAAAGAAACCCCTAAGAAATTAATTCTTAGGTAGGTGGCCACCATGAATTGAACTCATCACATTTAGCACCCCAAGCCCAAGACCCTCTTTGACCACTAGGCCGATCCATGATGGTTTGGAAATGTGATCTACATGGTTACACTTACAAAACCCTTTTAATTTAAGGTCGTAGATTGACCTAGTGGTGGGCTTGGGAGAATTAAGAGATTAGGGTTCAATCCTTAGTGGCAGTGTTTTTGAAAGGCGCAACTAAGGCGCAAGGCGCAAGTGCACATAAGGCGCGCGCCTAACGCGCCTAATTTTTTTTTAAACTACTCGCCTCCAAACGACGCCGTTTTAAATTTTTTTTTTTTTTTTAAACCCTAAAATAGACACGTAGAGAGCACCATTCTTCTTCTCCCCTCGCGCCGATTCTTCTGCTCCATTCTTCTCCACGCCACGCCGGCGAATATTGTCGAAGACTCACCGGCGGCTGGTGAGTCTTCATCACCTTCTTTATTTATTTATTTTTTAATACATTAGTAAATGAACCTACCTTTTGTTTTGTTGAACATGAAATTGCATTTCTCTTTCCTTTACTTTTGTTTGGTTGTTGATTATTGTTTCTATTTCTTAATGTTTTGTGATAAATATATATTTTTAATGTTTTGTGATAAATATATATATATATTTAATTTTTTATACATGGTGCGCCTTTAAAATAAAGCCCGCGCCTTTCCAAACCAATTGGTAATGAGGGGAGTAACCCACATCTCTTTTATATTGATGTTGGACTCTCCCACTTTCCAATGTGGGACATTTGTGAGATCCTAACATGCCTCCTCAAGATGGTGCCTCTTTTGGGCTCACCAATCTTGGGTCGGATCTCAATTTCATTTTTATTGGACCGAATACCCGTTTGGGCTTTATGGGCTCTGATACCATGTTAGAGAATATGGGGTTCCACCTCAAAACCAATCGATAATGAGGGGAGTAACCCACATCTCTTTTATATTGATGTTGGACTCTCCCACTTTCCAATGTGGGACATTTGTGAGATCCTAACAGGCGCCTTTGTGCGCCCCGAGCCTTTAAAAACACTGCTTAGTGGTTTCCTATCTATAAATTAATTTTTCACTAGTTTCGTTGGCAACCAAATATTGTAGAATCGGGTAGATATCTTGTGAGAATGTCCCGAACAATCACGAATAAAAAAGAATTATAGAATAAAAAATAAAGATTTCCTGAGATTTTGACGGTCTAAAACTACTCAAGAAATTTCCCTCCTATTATGAATTCTTATACACGAACTTATTTAAGAATATTATGCTTTTGTTATTTCCAAAAAAAAAGAGAATATTATGCTTTTGTTATATTTTTCTGCTGAAATAGTAATGAATAAGTACTCACAGCAAAAAATATAAGGCTGAACGACTTCCAGATGATTTCAAGTGGATTGGAGAGCCGTTTTGAAACCTGAAAACAATTATGAAAGGTTTATCATAAGGCAGAATTAGCTACAAAGCCTACAAGTTCATTTGCAAGTAAGAGGTGGAACAGAAAAAGTATGTGTCAGACAAATATCAAATATACTACCCAAAAGAATTCAGCAGAGAAGCAATAATTTACAGAATAAAGCATTATCTTTTTTTCCTAAACTGGAAAATCAGAACTTTGCTTCACTATACCCGGAATAACCATGTCCATCCCTAAGTCAGGCACCAGGAGACATCGAATGAATGGAGACACGGAAAGTGTCTACAAATTAATGTCACAGACTCACAGGTGAGTCTTGAACTTGCGACCTTGAGAGAAGTACACCTTCAAAACCCAAGTCTCCAACCACTGTGTCATCCCTTAAGGACAAAATAAGAGGATTTTTTTTTAATATAAAAAACGAAAATATTTTCATTAATTAAGTGAAAGTGTTACATAGAATTGTATCGAAACATTGATAAGGGTCGATCACAGAGCAAAATACAAAGGTAAAACGGTAAAATACAAGCCCAATAAGGTGAAATTCAAAGAAACAAAAGAATGAGTAAAGGCAAAGCTTGTATGTCGTCGACGTTGCCAAGATATGCCCTTGTATTTCATTCGCAAACTTGAAAAATGATGCTCGTGTGAAACTAATAGATGGGGATCTACCTTTTCTTTAACAAGCTCCTCTGCTTCGACATATTCATCAAGTTCTGGGGCACTCTCATCACCTTGTTTAGGAACACTTGAGGGAAGATCCCATGCATCTTTAATGGACTTGAGACCAAAGAATAATAGAAGAGTTACTGCCGCATATTCTCCAATTGGTAAAGCTACACAAATGACAGCAAGAAAATATCGTTAAGATTTTGGATCCAAAATTATGCCAATGAGAAGTATTCTTTGTTATGATAGAAGATATCAATGTAGAGAAAGAAGGGCCAAAGTAATTGTCCTCACAGATAAAGAAGCAAAGAAGACAGTACGTTCAAAGAGATTAGAAGCCATTAATGCATTTGAATAAATTGATAGATGTTGAGATATGCCTTGAACTGTTTGATGTCTCACCATTACTAAGTCGGGGGTCTCACTAGACGAAATATGTAATTAGGTTTCTATTTTCGTATATGGGTATTTATGTAATTTCGGTCTTATCTGTAACTAATTAAAGTAAGAATTGACAGTTCAAAGGGGTTCAGCTTACTTGTCTGGAACTGAGCAGGTACTGAGTGAAATATCCTTCCAATTATAACTGAGAGGACGGTCATGAGTGAAAGTGCTCCCATAGATCCTAACAGTACCTGTTCAACAATTCAATACCTGAATAGAACTTTCAATTCCTAACCCACAGAAACAAGTTATAGGAAATAAAGGGGGGAAAAAACATGGTACAAACTGCAGAAGTACTCAAGTAGATAGAGAGAGCGAGAGAACAAGCGAGAGGATATACCAGTCCTTTCTTATATTGCATGGCCAAGAGTGCAGCAATGAAAAATGTCTGTCCAAAAAAGATAAGGTATAAGCTGACGCTTATCTTCAAAGTTCTAAGGGGATGTGACACTAAAGATGCTATGAGCCTACGATGAAGAAGTAGTGTCATAGTTCTAAGGATGTGCACCTGCACACGTTTTTTTTTTTTTTGAGTAATACTTGGGTAAGGGTGAGTAAGTATTTTGGAAATACTTACCCACCCTTACAACCACACATTTTTACTTTTTTTAAAAAAAAAGAGGTTTTGATTGATAGTGAGAAATGAAAAGGTAAAAATGTGTGGTTGTAAGGGTGAGTAAGTATACTTACCCACCCTTACCTAAGTATTGCTCTTTTCTTTTTCCTTTTTAAATCAGGAAATCGGATCTTCGCTCCACTATACTTAGGGTAATCACGCCCGTCCCTATGCTAGACATCGGGAGACAACGAAGGAAGGGAGATACGGGAGGTGTCTTTAAATTAATGTCACAAGTCAGTTTCGAACCTGAGACCTTGAGGGGAGCACACTTTCAAAGCCTAAAATTTTTCGGCAATGAGAGGAGTAACCCATATCTCACTTATAAGCAATGCTTGTAGGACTCCCCACTTTTTCAATGTGAGACAATTGTGAGATCCTAACATGTCCCCTCAAGATGGTGCCTCTTTTTGGGCTCACCAACCTTAAATCGGATCTCAATTTCAATTTTATTGGACCGATACCCATGGGCTAAGGGCTTTATGGACTCTAATATCATATTAGAGAATATGGGGTTCCCCTCAAAACCAATTGGCTATGAGGGGAGTAATTCTAACACATATCTCTTATAAATGCTTGTAGGACTCCCCATTTTTTCCATGTGGGACAATAGTGATATCCTAACATGTAGTTGTGTACAATAAGCTAAAATTGAAAACCTGGATAAAATTGAATAAACCTCAGATTTGATATAAACAAAGTTCCGACAATGTAAAAGAGTTACCTTATCACCAATTTCAGAGACAAATATTAATGAGAAGGCAGCAGTGAACCCTGACTTCGCAACCGCTGCCAAGATCGATGAAGGTCCTCCTTTAACAAAGGCAATCAGCGAAAACACTAAACTGCATACAATTAGTACTAGTGCAATTGAAAGAGGATAAGGCAATCCATTTGGAGACTTCTCACTGCCAAAACATAAAAAGGGTATATAAATATGAGAGACAAATTACAAAGCAGGGCGAGTGAATCATGTTTACACAATAAATATCTAAGGCTGTCGTTGACTACATTTTTTTTTTTTTTTTGATATCCGTGACTGCCCGGACCCGTTTGTGTGCACCTCGACTAATGTCACGGGACATACCGACTAATGTCACGCGCACCTCGACAATGTCGTTCACTACATCAACTCGAAAAAATTATTCGATGAGGTGGACTTCTCTTGTTAACCATTGGATGTGGATTTGAAAATTTGCATACATTTAAATAACCACTAAATACAATTTTGAAGTGTTTTTTTCAGTTTCTCTCAGAAATCTAACCGAGCAAAACTATCAGCCACATTCTAAAAGCATCCTCAAACAATTCCTTCATCAACTCAGTTGAGCAGTTAACTAATATGGTTATGGGAGGTGTCTACAAATTAATATGACAAGTGAATCTCGAACCTTTGAGGGAGCACAACTTCAAAGTCTAAGCCTTTGACCACCGTCTCACCCCATGGGACCAAATGATGCTAAATAAGTCCCCTAGGGGCAGCGCAGTAGTCGAGCATGTCCCAGGTTCGCGCAGAGAGGTGCGCGTGGGAAATAATTTCTCAATCAACCCCCAATTTTGCTTTCAGTTCTACAATGTATCGCAGTGACACAGTCTAGGGACGGGTTAGTGGGTTAAATTAACCATTAACGAAACATTGGAATAAATGCATATGGTGCATTACCTATACCTAGACGGTTGAATTTTCATAAAAATCAAAACAAAAATGGCGTAACTCACGTTTTAGGTGAACTACTATCAACATGTGCACTACTAGAAATAGCATGCTGGCCCTCCTTTTCCTCTTCATGCTTGTATCCATCCGATCCGACACTAGCATTCGCATTCGCATTCGATGAATTTGCTCTGATCTTACCATACGTCCCGTTCAATCTCGTAATTCGTCTACATTTCACTGTAAGCAACAAACTCACTACTAGCTCAATATGTTCACAGAAAATAAGCATAGAAATTCCACAAAATTAAGACACTCAACACAAGGAATCATCCGTAATTACTCAAAATTAAACTCTCGTAACTAATCTACTCATGATGCAAACTATCCGCGTTTCAAAATAGCAAAATCAAAATCAAAACCAAAACATGAAAAATTAGATTTCAATATAGAGGAATGGAAGAGAAGATTACGCGAAGTCGATACGGTCTTTCCAGATACACTTCCAAAAGAAGAAGAACTCGGCAAAGAATCGAGCAACGGCGAGAAGGAAAGCTTCTTCCCCGGTGAAACGAACGGCGACCGAACCACCAATCCTTCCATTTCCGGTTACCTTTTTGTTCCTACAACACCATTTCTACTAACAGCAAAATCATGATTCTCGCCGGCCTGCGGCGGTTGAACGGAAAGTTGCTCGGAAGTTGAGCTGAATCTCCGCCGGCGTCAACAAATCCGAATCTGGGTTCTGAATTTTGCCACGTTGTAGATGCTGCAGAGATAAAATGAAATGCTCGTCTCGAATTTGTAAGAAATGTTGGGAAAAATATAATAATAAATAAATCATACGGCGTCGTCTTGAGATAAGGCCCAGCCCATTCAAACACATTAATTGGGCCGGCTCCAGAATGAAAGTATTGGGCCTGGGCTTTAAAGAGGACCCAATGGCTGACTTTCTTTTAGGCATGTTGAAACTTGGACTATGAACATCACTTTTCAATAATAATAATAACTATTTCTTTTTTCTTTTAGTAGATATCGGGGGAGGGGAGACAATTACTCATTCTTCAGATCGAACCTGTAATATTGGTATTGAACTGGTTTACAATCAAACAATGAAATTATTACGTTTTCAGTACAACATTTTATTTTGAATTAATTTTTTGAAAGAACAATAAATAGATCAAATAGATATCAACTTTAAAGTTCAATTAATAAATTTTAAGCAAGGTAATTTTTGAAAGTACGATTGAAATGATCCAAAACAATTAAAAATAACAAGATCATTTGTTATAATTTATTTATTTTTTTGTTCTTTAGTCAATTATTATATTTGGAATAGGATAATTTAAATCTACGATATTTTGATTAAGGACACATTTTGATATCGAGTTAAAAGTTCACCTGAGCTGTAGTAATGTTTTTTAATTTTTTTTTTTTCAATGTTATTTTGAAACTATAGTCATAGAAGATACATCTCAATGCATGCTTAATTTTATTTTCCAAAATGGAAATCATGACATTAGAAATGGGTTGGTGAGCAATTTTACATTGGGTTAACAAAATCAAAACATCTACCAACACAAATAAAGAAATAGATAACCAAATTTATAATAGACATGGTTATTTCTCTTGCTAAAAAAAGTCGGTTCATGTTGTTTATAAAATAGTTTGTAAGATTTTTTTTTTTTTTTTTTTTTTAGAACAGTTTGTAAGAACTATTTGAGAATACTATTAAAAGTAATAATACGTTTATAATTTACTTGTTATATATTTTGGCAAATGATTTACTTTTCATAAAAATAAAATTACTCTTCCTTTAGAAAACAGAGATTTGAGCAAATTTATTTCAATGTCCACATTAAAATGAGTTCTAATAAGTCTTTATTTTTAGGAATTAAGGTTATTGTTTTCATATTAAAAAGTGACAAAATAGTAAAGTGTATGTAAAATAGTTCAGACACACAATAAAAGTGGTAGCTTGTGTATACCCAATAAATCACGAATTCGAATTTTTCCTACCAAATTTTTGTAATTAAAAAACCGATATTCAAAGAGAAAAAAATAATAATAACAATAAATAAGAGCCGGTGAATAATAATTACACCGTGTGTATTGACTAAATATGCCACATTAGTAATGAAAATGACTTTCTTTTAAGACTTCCACTTTGTATAGCAAAAGTTGTAAACCAAAACAACATATTATAAAATAAAATTGAAGTCAAAATATTATAGAATTTTGCTTATAAACCTTAAAATTGACTTTTGCTTATCATCCAAATGGGATCCAAATCATTATTTCAATACATTCTCTTTTAATGTATATCGTTTTTTACTATTAAAAACAGCTCTAAAAAGAAAAGGGGGAAAAAATATAAGTAATGCATATATTAGTTTCCTTTTTAAACAGACTTTTTAGCTTAAATCTTATTTTAGTTTTTAAACTTTCCGACATTTTTCATTTTGATAATTCAGTTTCCTAAAGTCGCCGAAGTATTTATTTCAACCTCTACCATTACAGAGATATTAAAAAAAAAAAATTAAAAAAAAAAAAAAAAAAAAAACTCCCATTGTATTTAAGCATAAATTTTAAATTAAAGTGTATTAAAATTATTAAATACCATAGTTCATATAACTCGACACATATGAAGAGTCGGGAACGCAGTTGATTATTTATTTTAATTTCACGATCACAAGTTAGAATTTAAAGATTGGTATTCAATTTTCATATTATTTGAGAACAATTGTAATATCTGTATGTAATGTTTTTTGGTCTCATTTCTTCAATTCATACTAAAAATACAAACAAATAAAAATGGTCACAACATACTTGAGACTCTTTTGTTTTATTTTTTTTTGTTTTTTATTTATCTTTTTAGTTTAGAGGCTCGTGGATGAACAACGAGGCTGAGAAGACTTTTGACTTTGGTTGTAAATGAAGGTGGATTTCAGCCGGGTCACTTATTCTTTTTGTTCACAAAAAAGCCCCTACACTTTACTTCAAATTAAATGATGCTCCCCCACAGGCCCCTTGTCACTAAAAAGTTATTATGTAAAAGTATATTTTTCAACGGATTTATGACAATCAGGGTCGAATTTTCAAAGTTATTGATAGACCATCTGGTTTTGGTAGTGTCTGTCTGAAAGACGCGTCTTTAAAAAAAAAAAAATTAAATTTTAATAAATTTTTTTTATCTAATTAGCCAACATAATCTTAACAAAGTTTAATATCTTACCATTCTTAAATCTATGTTTTAGTTACTTTTTCAAATTATTTTTTTTAAAATCCATAATATTTAAATATTTCAATTGTCATCATACAAATTATATTTTATTAATATAATTATATTTCTTTTTAATTTGTATAGATTAAAAACTAAATTTTATAAATTTTGTTAAATTATATATCATTTATATTTAATATTAGATTTATATTATTAGATCTCATTTTTTATTTATTATTTTAAATATCCTATATATATATTAGAAACTTTAAGATTTTAACTTATTTTCTAAAATTTAATATTTAAGATTAATAATTTAAAAAATATTTTATTATAAATATAATATATTTTATTTTAAATATCTTTAATTTTCTAAAAATATATATTTTATTGAAGGATATTTATAAAATGTATATATAATAATACAAATATTTTAAAATTATGTAAATATTATAAATAAAAAATTTTTGAAAAAAAATATATAATAAATTTGAGAATTTGGAGGCATAAAAGTTTCTTAATATTATGTTGGCTAATTAAATACAATTTTTTTTTGTTAGCATTCAAATTTGTTTGTGTTTTTTTTTTTTTTTTTTTTTTTTTTTGAAAAAAATGTAATATTTCAATTAATAGGATAAACTCAATACTAATTCATTCTTAACAAAAAAAAGGTTAGTGGTAGAATTCAATTAAAGATACAATCATTACCTAACAATAGAAATTAGTGTGCTATAAATAAATTATTTTAGAAATTATACCGTAAGTAAATATAATACAAGAATTAGAATGTGTTGTTGGAAAATTGTTTATTTAGTAGATTTTTTTTAATTAAATATTTTTAGAGAAAATTGGATTCACACGTAAGTTTGTGCTTATTAGGTTATAAAAGATCTAAATAGAGCTTTTACTCTTTTCGATACATTTTTAGTAGATGTTAATTTTTAAAAAAACATATACTGGATTTGAGAAGTTGAGGCATAAAAGTTTATTAAGATTATGTTGGCTAATTAAATACAAATTTTTTTTTGTTAGGATTCAATATTTTTTTTTTTTAGGGTCCGGTCCTCCAAGACGCAACCCAACTTTTGGTTACAGATTTGACGCCCACGCAGCGTTGACCGTTTGACCATTGGTCGCGTCTGTCTGAAATACGCGACCAAAAAAAAAATTGCAATAAATTTGAAAAAATACTCCGTTTAGCAATAAGTTTGAAAAATGGACCCGTGGTTGCCATTAATCCTTTTGCACCTAACAAATACAAGTTTGAATTTCTAGATTGTTTGGGATTAAAATAAAGTTTTTTTTTTTTTAATATTGACCAATGTTTATAATGTATCGTTTGATCAAACTCGTAGGAAATTAATTTTTAGATAGATAACTATCGTAGATTGAACTCTATATCTTAAAACACTCTAAAATTCTATTCGACTACTAATTTTATATTAAATGATTGGTTTGAATTGTATAAAGAAATGTCATTATTTTAAATAGGTGGACCACTGTAGATTAAATCATTCACCTCTTATTCAAGAATTTTTTTAGATAAATTTAAATAATATCTTGACATCACTTATATTTTTGCACTAATTTGACTTAATGTAGACCACATTTCGTTCTTGTTTAACACAAAAATAAATAAGTATTTTTTACGAAATAAAATGTGGCTTAAATTAAGCTACATGTGTGACTTTTATATCACCTAAATTACTCTTAAATATAAATTTATATAGTCACCGTAATGAATAAACCTTCTAACTTCAAAATAAAAAATAAAATAAAAATAAATGCTAAAACAAAGAGAAGCTCATATCGAAGATTAATCGGAATTCGATATGTATTTTTATACCGACTCTTCCAAGATTCGAACCCGTGATAGAGGTGTTAAACTGGTTTACAACCAAATAATGAAATCAATGTACACTAACCCTTTCGATCCAAGGTATTTGCACTTTGAAATTTGATTATATAGGTGCTTAAATTATTACATAAATGTTGAAATTGAAAGAAGAAGAAAAAAACTTGTTTAAGAAATAATAAACAAGAAAAACAAACAAACAAACGCGAATATACAACAAGTCCGTCTTAATTTATTTTGACAACTTTTTGTACGCACATTGCAATAACAAATCATATTAAATCATTAATTAGGCTAATTAATTAAATACAATCATCAATTACAAAAATATAATTATTTGATAAATGGGTCAATCCTTCATGAAACTACCAAAAAGTGGTGCAATGATTTTATTATTTATTTATAAACCAGTTTAACATCAATATCATGTGTTCAAATCTTGAAAGAGTTCAATTTTTATTCATTAATAATTAACTCACTTCAAATATTAATTAATTTTTAGAATCGATTATAGGACTATAATAATAAATTAAATTAATATTAAATAATGAAATTAATATGTCACTAACACTTTTGATATATATACCCTATGTGATTTAACCATTATTTTTATTGACAATTATCCTATACTTTAATGGTTATTGATTACTATTCATTAGATATCCATCATTAATGGCATGAACTATTCATCCGATTATTGATCATAAAAACTAAAATTTAACAATTTTTTAGAGAGAAAAAACTCTTAAAATGAGATTGAATTATAATTTTCTCCAAATTTATAATTTTATGTTTTATTATATCCATTTTATCTATTTATGATCTCGGATAAAATACATTTTATTAATCAATCGGCAATAATTGATGAACAAATTTGATGTGAAGGTACAGTGAAACACACTCACTGTCACATAATTTATTTATTTTTATAGGGATTTGTGTTTTAAAATTGCACGATTTGTACAATAGAGAAATGCAAGTGTGACAAGAATCCCATTATGTGGGATCCACTTTACAATCTTGGCAGAGCTATTTATTAATTGATTTTATATTTTTCATTGCCTTTTTCAAACTTTTGATTCATCTGACAGAAATATTTAGGTTATACCCAGACATGACTTAAATAATAATGCTCATTAATATTAATCATATTACTTTATGTTAAGTCCAAAAAATTAAAAAAAAAAGAAAAAAAGAATTTGTGGTCTATATTAAGCCACATATATGACCATTATTATTTAGGTCCTAAATATTTCTCTTCATCTAAATTAATAGAAAAACTCTTGGTTGATCACTAAACATGTCATTTTTTTTATTTTTTATCTACAAACTATTTGCACATTTTAATAATTATTTTTGTACCTCATTAACTTTTTTTTTTTTTTTGCACCTTTGAGGATGTTTCCTAAATGTGGATTATGTTAACTTTCTATTTTCAATATTAATTGCACTTTTGAGATTACTCTCAAATAAACAAGTTTTTTTTTTAAGATAAGGTTAAGTATTTGATTCCCACCATTATTGAACTAAAGCAATTATAAGTTTCATGATATTTTATTTTTTTGTTTATAGGTACATTATACTAAAAATAAATTGATCAATATTATCAATTCAAATATGTGAAAATGTAACAATTAACAAAGAAGGTGACTGACATTGGCCTTTAAAAGCTTTAATTTCATGTCTTCAGATTAAAAAACAATTGAAACTAATAAAAGCTTTAATTTCATGTCTTCAGATTAAAAAACAATTGAAACTAATAAAACTATAATTTGAGTGTTAAGTTTTTATTCCTTTATGGTTTTGAAGCTCTTGTCTCTTATTTTGAAGAGTTCTTATTCTTTAGTGGTCAATATGTTGTTAGGTTTAATTTTTAAAGTCTTTTTAAAGTTAATCTCTATTATTGTAGTGATTAATAGAAGTAATATTTTCAAACATCATAGAGTGATTTATTAATTAAGAAGATATCGAGATACATGCAAGTTAATTCGAACAATCACGAATATATATATAACATTTAGATAAATTATAATCCATGATTTTTAGAAAATAGAGTTTAGTCTCTGAGTTAAAAAATGAGAAGATATTTGTACTATGAAACAAAATAGAAGACATTTTTAATGGGTTGAAAAAAAAAATTACATAATTTAAAAAATATAATTTAGTCTCTATATTTTTACCAAACTTAAAAAATAGTTTTTTTTTTTTTTTTTTGAAAACACTTAAAAAGTAGTTTAAATTATTTATAATAGTGACTTGAATTAAATATGTGAACACATTAATTATTATGTTGTCAAGAATGATGTGCATTAAACAATTAATTGAAAACAAAAATCTCATAATTTAATTATTAATAATTATTTTTGGATACTTAATTTATTAATGATTACTAACAATATATCAAAAAGTTTGATAATCTAGTTCAATACCAAAGTGACCAAATAAAATATGAATTCACTATTTTAACTTTCATTTATTCAAGAGCACGATTTCTTTTAATTAAGGTTTGTATTATCTTTACCTTAATTTATAATAATAAATAAAAACCAATAACATTGATTATTTTTTTAAACCATATGAATTAAAATATAACATTTTAAAATATAACAACTCAATTCTACCTTTATAAAAAATTTAAATTAAATTCAAACCAAATTCATAATTATGGGAAAGAAATGGTAAGAAAGAAAACAAGATTTCACATTTGTTGATTAATAGTGGAGAAAAGCCAAACTCAATGAAAATAAAAGTCATATTTCACTGCAAGCCTATCCTAACACATGTGCTCACACAATAAATAAAAACAAAAATAAGTAATAAAAAAGCCCTCCCACTTTCCTTTTATTTATTTATTTATTATTTTTTTCATTTTTAATTAGTTGTCTCAATAATTCCAAGTGGACCCCACAGATCTGCCTTTCAAGATCTGATGATTAGGCAACCAGACTCCAAAATCCGCCAATTTGGACCGTCCGATTTCGACATCACAAACGCCTAGTGGCGATCTAGATGGCGATGACTAAGGAGTCGCCCACTTTATTGGGCCCTTCGCCGCTCTCATCCCGTGAGCTCCATGGGCCCATTAACTTTTCTGGGCCCACTCCAGGCCCATACCCTTCGTGACATAAGCTTGATGTCATTATTCAATTGTTTTTGAAGGTCAACCTGCTCTAAAATAATAGGGAAACAAATATCAATTTCGAGTTCGAATTCTTAACTATTAAATTAAAATAAATTAATATCAAACAAGATAACAAACTGTGCCACCTATTCTCGTCCAATTTCTCATTATTAATTGAGGGCAATTTGGGTGCACCCCGGATAACACTCTCACCATGATATCACCACTCATGTGGCACATTTGTTATCACACATCTATCTCTTTTTTATTTTTTTTTATTATAAAAAGAAATTAAAAAATAAAATAAAATGTGTGGCTCAAAAATGAAAGGTATCATGGTGGGATTCTGCACGAGATGCACCTAAATTGCCCTCATATTAATTAGGGTGGGAGATTAAAATGGACGGTTGGGATTTTTCTGACGTGGATTAATCTTGTAATGTTACTAGAAATTTTTGCAAGTTATGTTGGAGTTTTCAATTGTTACGGTAGACACGTGTGATGACTTGGAAAACGACGACGTTTCAAGTATGACCATTTGTGTGGAAAATTATGAAAGCGACTGGCACGAAAAATATAAATAAAAAAATGAAATTGTATGCATGGTGAGTGTTCAGCCATGACGTCATTTGATTAAGTACCAGAAAATCAACCTAATTTTTAGTGAAGCTTCATGATTATGCCATATAAAATCAAGCTATTTTGACCGCTAAATAATAATTTAACCAAAAAAGGAAAAGGAAAATCAAATCAAATATTAAAAAAAAAAATACAACAATTTAGGATAATGGATACAAATTTTGTATGAAAATGAATTACAACTAATATTAATAGCAGCGTAATGATTTCATTGTTTGATTATAAATCAATTTAATAGTAAATTAACTTCTAAATAAGTTAATTGAGAAATAGATATAACAACTCTCAAATAGATGAGTAGAATGAAGATTTAATAATGTAAAAAAAAAGTATACTTAATAAAACAACTCATATTTAATTATTTTGATAGCTACTTTTTGTATATTACTATATATAATTTCTCTCTTCTATTTAATATAAATTGGAGAAAGTGAGATTATAAATACAAATTTCATAGATCAAACTTGTGACAGTGGAATTAAAATGAATTAATTTAAAACCAAATAACCAATTGCGTCACAAACTCATTCAATATTAAACCTAATTTCTCTAAAATGGTTAAGATACATGAACTTTTGGGCATTTATCTTCGACATAGAGAACTCAAATTCTAATCCCCAATTGAAAATAATCCTTATTTACTACAAACAAATATATAGTTGAACGTCCAATTAAAAAAACAAAAACAAAAACAAAGAAGACCAAAAAAATAAATTAAAAATTAATTTTCTCTTAAAAAAAAAAAAGAAAAAGAGAGAGAGGGAGAGAGAGACGAAGCTTGCTTCTTCTTGTTAAATGGACTATAATACCGTGACTCCATTAACGACCCAGCCCTAACCATCATCTTAAATAGCAAACAAACAAACAAAAATGGCGAAATAAATTAAAAACTAAATTTAAAAAAAAAAAAAAAAAAATGGAAGAAAAGTTTGGAAGTTTTTCAGCTTCCCAAGTTGTGTATGGAACTCTCAGCTTTCTGATAATTTCAACCACTTAAAATCAGCCCCCAATCTCCCCTACACAAATGGAAGATTAATCCTCTTCTTTGTCGGCCATTTTCGCTTCTTTTCCTCAATCTTTTACTTAAATCCATTTCAAGATCTCCAAACCCTCTTCTCAAACTTCAATTCCCTTTTTGGGTTTTCGTTTTTGAGCCGATTCGTGCGATATTTTGATCAGTGTGTACCTGAATATAATATCGAAAAAGGGTATATGGTTTTTTTTTTGTTCTTTCTTTCTCTGATTTATCTTGTTCTTTGAGTGCCAAGTGTGTTGGATTTCAGCCGCAAAGTAGTAGAGATTGTGATGATTTTGTTTTCTCCTTCTTTTTGCCGAATTATTGACCGCAATTTGGGCGATTCCCATTATCGCCAAGCCTCTGAAATTCAACTTCGATCTGACCCTCTTGGTTGTTGCTTTTCGTTTTCTTTGATTTATGAGCTCCATGGTTTTGAGCTTGTCGCTTGAAGATTTGGGTTGGAAGAAGACATGGCGGATTTGCTGTCTTTACTATGAGGTTTGTGGGTTCTTCCCCTGTTTTTTTTTTTGGGTTATTGGTTGATTCTTTTGTTTGGATTCACTGAGAATTTAGACTGAGTTTGGATTTTTTTTTTTTTTTTTTTTTTGTGGGGTCTTGAAATTTTCTTACAGTGGATTCTTTGAATGTGAAATGAACCTGTTAGAGTTTTTAAGCATCCACTTTTTGATGGGATTTATCTGTTTTCTTTTGGTGTTTGTGAAAATGGGATTTGTTTTTATTAGGCAATGCTGTTTATTTTACAGGTGCTTAGTTGCTGGTTTTTCTGGTAGTTGTTGTTGTTGTTGAGGCAAATGCAATGGTTGGGAATATGTTTATAGATTTCAAGTCAAGGAGAGGATTCTTAGTCAGGTTTGTTGGATTTTGGTTTGCAATCAGTGTTTTGTTTTGTTCTTCACAAGGATTGAACTTAGAAGGGTTGTCCCTTTTGGAGCTCAAAAAGAATTTTAAGGATGAGTTTGATAGCTTGAAGAACTGGAATCCTGCGGATCAAACACCTTGCGGTTGGATCGGTGTGAAATGTACTGCTGGTGAAGCTCCCGTCGTATGGTCGCTCAACTTGAAGTCGAAGAAGCTCGCTGGATCTGTCAACCCCGATATCGGTAACTTGATTCACTTAACTTATCTTGATCTCTCACACAATGAGTTTACAGGAAATATTCCCAAAGAGATTGGTAATTGTTCAAGCCTTCAATATCTTTCTCTTAATAACAATATGTTTGAGGGGAGAATCCCACCAGAGTTGGGAAAGCTTTCTTCCTTGAGGAGTTTGAATGTTTGTAACAATCGAATAAGTGGTTCGATCCCGGAAGAGCTTGGGAACTTATCGTCACTAGTTGAGTTTGTGGCGTATACTAACAAGCTCACCGGTTCGTTGCCTCGTTCTATTGGGAATCTCAAGAATCTAAAGAGGTTTAGAGCTGGACAGAATTCTATCTCTGGAAGCATTCCTTCTGAAATAAGTGGGTGCCAGAGTCTTAATGTGCTTGGTCTTGCTCAAAATGAGATTGACGGGGAGCTTCCGAAGGAGCTTGGGATGCTTCGTAACTTAACCGAAATGGTTCTTTGGAGTAACCAGTTTTCTGGTATTATTCCCAAGGAGCTCGGGAACTGTAAGAGCCTCGAGGTCCTCGCGCTGTATGCAAATAATCTGGTTGGCCCTATACCAAAGGCATTGGGGAATCTCAAAACTTTGAAGAAGTTGTATCTCTACAGAAATGGGCTTAATGGGACTATTCCAAAGGAAATTGGTAACCTTTCTTTAGTTGAAGAAATTGATTTCTCAGAGAATTCTTTAACTGGTGATATCCCCTCTGAGTTAAGTAATATTAAGGGTCTGCGCTTGCTTTTCCTCTTCAAAAATTTGTTGACTGGTGTTATACCAGGTGAACTTAGCAAGTTGAGTAACTTGACACGGCTCGATCTGTCGATTAACAAGCTTCGAGGACCTATACCATTTGGTTTTCAATATTTCACTAAGATGGTACAACTGCAGCTTTTTGATAACTCTCTTAGTGGTAGCATTCCTTCAGGGATTGGACTTTACAGTTGGCTTTGGGTGGTTGATTTTTCACTAAACAACCTAACAGGGACAATACCTTCTCAACTTTGCCATCATTCTAACCTCAGTATCTTGAATTTGGAGTCCAACAATTTTTCTGGAAACATCCCTTCTGGAATCCTGAATTGCAGATCACTCGTGCAACTTCGTCTCGGCGGGAACATGCTTACCGGAGCATTTCCATCAGAGCTTTGCAGCTTGGAGAACCTTTCTGCTATTGAATTGGGCCAAAATAATTTCAGCGGTCTGATTCCGACTGATATTGGAAGATGTCAAAAGTTGCAGAGGCTTAACATTGCAAACAATTTCTTCACTTCTAGCTTGCCAAAGGAAATTGGAAACCTCATTCGGTTGGTCACTCTCAATGTTTCATCAAATCAGCTCACTGGTCAGTTAACACTTGAGTTTTTCAACTGCAAGATGCTTCAACGACTCGATCTCAGCCACAATGCCTTTACAGGCTCGTTACCGAATGAAGTCGGATCACTTTCGCAACTGGAGCTTCTCTTCCTATCAGGAAACAAGTTTTCAGGAAGCATACCTGCAGGACTAGGAAACATGTTGCATGTTACCGAGCTGCAGATCGGCGGTAACATGTTTTCCGGTGAAATTCCGAAGGAGTTGGGCTTTCTTTCAAGCTTGCAGATTGGGATGAATCTCAGTTATAATAATCTATCTGGGAGAATACCCCCAGAGCTTGGAAGACTTCATCTTCTTGAAGTTCTTCTTCTCAATAACAATCATTTGACTGGACAAATTCCTATGGAGTTTGACAACCTATCTAGTTTATCAGTCTGCAACTTCTCCTACAATGACCTTACCGGGCCAATACCGTTGATACCGTTGTTTCAGAACATGGGCATCGACAGCTTTAGAGGCAACAACGGGCTTTGCGGCGGACCTCTCGGCAATTGCAATGGGGATTCATATTTGCATACAACACAATCTGAAAGCGAAAATACATCACGAGGTAAAATCATCACTGGCATTGCTTCTGCTGTTGGTGGGATTTCTCTCATTTTAATTGCAATTATTTTGCATCACATGAGACGTCCACAGGAATCTTCGACACCAAATCAAGAGATTCCGTCCTCTGATTCGGATTTTTACTTACCTCCCAAAGAGGGATTTACCTTCCATGATCTGGTTGAAGTCACAAATAACTTTCATGACAGTTATATTATTGGAAAGGGTGCTTGTGGGACAGTTTATAAAGCTGTGGTTCATACCGGGCAGATCATCGCTGTTAAGAAGTTGGCATCAAACAGGGAAGGGAACAACATCGAAAATAGTTTCCAGGCCGAGATCTTGACCCTCGGAAAGATCAGGCATCGGAATATCGTTAAGCTTTATGGATACTGCTACCACCAGGGTTCCAATCTGCTCCTTTATGAATACATGGCAAAGGGTAGTTTGGGTGAACTAATTCATGGGTCCTCTTGTTGCTTGGATTGGCCAACTCGGTTTACGATTGCGATCGGAGCTGCAGAAGGTCTTGCATATTTGCATCATGACTGCAAACCGAAGATAGTTCACCGTGATATCAAGTCAAATAATATTCTTCTTGATGATCATTTTGAAGCCCATGTTGGTGATTTCGGTCTTGCGAAAGTTATTGACATGCCTCAATCAAAATCAATGTCAGCTGTTGCAGGGTCATATGGATATATAGCTCCTGGTATGCTCTTTTCTATGACTTGAATCTATAATTTTTTTTACTAGCTATCAGTAAAGTTAATATATCAATATTATTATGATCCATTGTTGCCATACTGTTTTGAACTTGCAATATATTTTCTACAAGCTTTTTTAGTTGTGAACATATCGTAGACATTTTCATCTTGCAAACTGGGATTCTTTAGAAATCTTGAAGTACACTTATTCTCTTGTTTGGATGCAGAATATGCTTACTCAATGAAGATTACCGAAAAATGCGACATCTATAGTTTTGGGGTGGTTCTTTTCGAGTTGTTAACAGGAAAAGCTCCCGTACAGCCAATAGATCATGGAGGCGATCTTGTTACGTGGGTGAAAAATTTTATCCGCGACCATTCATACACGTCAAGAATATTTGATTCTCGGTTGAACCTTCAAGATCGAAGTATTGTCGAGCACATGATGACTGTATTTAAAATCGCACTAATGTGCACAAGTATGTCTCCTCTTGATCGACCATCTATGAGGGACGTTGTATCGATGCTTATAGAGTCTAACGAGCAAGAACCGATTTTCATTCCATCTCCGGATTCAGATCTCCCCCTCAAAGATAATACAGTATGACAGTAAATCCATTCTTGGAAGTTCCATCAGGTGGCTAAAGATTGCCTAGTTGCTGATTGTTCCTCCAGATTTTTTTTGACAGGAAATTTATTTGTTTCATAGTTTTTACTTCTTTTTCTCTTTAGATAAATGTTCATTGAGTTGACTTTTCAGTTACTGGGGGTTAGAGTAGAGATAGGTATTATCCAATTCTGCATTTTTTAAGAAACTAATACACTTTTCATGTATAGGGTTGTATCACCATTGTTCTGTATGTAAAACATCAGTGTTATCAATAAAAGTTTAAACTTCTGTCGTTTAGTTCTATCTGATCTTACAATATTTGATATCGAAAAACTCTTGGCACATTTGTTATCTTAAATGGGTGACTCTTAAGATTCGTGTTCGTGTTTTCATAGACTACAAGATCAACTTCGTAGGTACAAGACGATCAAGTTGTACGCAAAAAAACGAAGTTGCATTCACTATCTTGACATATGGAACTCTGTTTACAAGTCAAATTGGGCATTGATATGCAAATATATGGTGTAAGAATGGTCTAAGGAAGAGCTATTGGTCAAATTTAGACTGTTCCATAAAGAAAATTTAGGGCAAGAAATGGTCCATATTAGAGTGTCATTTTCTAGTATGTGGTTGCCCCTTCATTCTTTCTAGAGGACACCTTTAATTCAACTATGTCTTGTTGGTTTTAGCAGGACCATGCAAAAGATTTGGAGTATTGTAATTCTATGAGCTCGAATTCTTCTTCGACTCGAATGCGATAATGAGATCTTTGACCCTTATAAAGTATAATGTTTGTGCAAGTTTATTATGTATTTTGAAGGATTATCGAGTCAATTTGATGATAAATTCAAATGGTTAAGATATATACTTTCGATTAAGAAGTGAGTTTATAACTTTTACTCTACTAATGTTTTTTAGTTCTAGTGAATTCTTCTCATTTGTTCTGGTTTTGTTAATTGGTTTAAGTTTTTCACATGAATCAGTGTGTTTCTTTCTAATTTCTTTTATTTATTATCACTATTATTATTACATTTAGAACTGTTGAAGATAGGATATGATTAACATCATTTTCTAAAGGTTTTAATTCTACAAATAATGTAGTCAAAAGGATGTACACAAGAATATAAAAAATAGATTTTGGACCATTCTACAATGATAATCAACTTGTATTTAAATCTATGATAAATTTATTATTCTTGATAAAGTTGACTATTGACTACTGAAACCTACAACCCTATCAAAATCCTTATTCAAAATTTATAAAACAATCAATACATATTAAATTTGTCATTAAATTTAAAGAGCATTTATTCAGATTTATGCATGAAATATTAACCCTACCTATTTTATGGAGGTGATAAAAATTTGGGGTTTTTGAAAAAACAAAATTATATGTTGATTGTAGTGCATGCCCTAGAACCCATTTGCGAGACCAGTGATAAAATTATGTTGTTTTTAAATTATTATTCATCCTATTCGATGTCATGAGTAATTTCAAAGCTACTATAGATTAAATATTTTTTTAATTATTCATTTAATTATCATAAACCTGCTGGTTACATTGTAGCTAACTCTTTCAATAATTCTTTTCTTTTCTTTTTGAAAATCAATAATTATTTTTTCGATACGTGGAGAATTAGATAAACATTAGAGAATTTGCACTGTATACCAAATTTTCTACTCTACATTAGAATTATAGCAACTTTTTAAAAAATATTGTATATATAGCAACTTTTTTTTATAGACTCTATCAAACACTATTGATGGAGTCTATCAGACGCTATTGATGGAGTCTGTAAATCTGATTTTGCTATATTTGCAAATATTTTCAAAAAGTTACTATTTATACAAAAAAAAATTGCCTTATTATAATATACATGCAAATTCCCCTAAACATTAATATAAAACAAAAAAAGAGGATAAGCATTAATAATTATGGTGAAGTCACTTCATTCCTACACATAGGTGAAGGGACAGAGATAAACAAAATATACTTCTTCTTTTTTCTTCTAAAATTTCCATATTTAAAACTCAAACTTCCCCCCCACGGTCAACTATCGGTGGTTTATTTGATTGGTTATATTCAAATTCAACTCATAGTCATGGACTCATTTTGAAAATTGGTGATTGATTCTAGTTGAAAGAAGTTATATAGAGTTTGTGGTTCCATACTATTCAATTTCAAAAAAAAAGAAAAAAAAAGAATCTATCTTCACCTCATCCTACCAAAATTTTAGTCGTTCATAAAATCACATTATTAAACATTACATTTTTAATCCATAAGTTCAGACTATAGTTCACTACAAGAAAAAAGGTCTTTGGCGACGTTAAAAAATGTCGCCTAAGGCCTGAAAAACGTCGCCAAAAACCTTTGTCGACGGTTAAAAAAACGTTGCCCATAACGTCGTCTATGCCTCGTCGCAAGAGCTCTAGCCGACGTTTTTTGTAAAACGTCGCCTAAAATATTTTAGACGACGTTTTTCTCGACGGTTTTTATAACGTTGTCTAAGGTGTAAAACGTCGCTCAAAACGTTGCCTAAAATATAACTTAGGTGACGTTTTCAAAAACGTCGCTGAAAACGTCGCCTAAGATACGGCTTAGGCGACATTTTTAAAAACGTCGCCTAAGCCCGGTTTAAGCGACGTTTTCTTTCGCGACGTTAATAAAACGTCGCCAAAGACATTTTTTCTTGTAGTGGTTGGATTGGAAAATTAGTCATATTTTTTGTAGCACATAGTTTATATAGTTGAATTAAACTAAACCATCTAAGAAGAGAAACAAAATGAATAGCAATTAAAATTCAACTCCCAACAACTTATCATTGATGGGAAAGGCAAGTTGATGCAATTAAGTGAAAATAGTTGGGGAGAGATTAAGGAAGAGCTCATGTTTCTTATGAAGCTAAAGAACATGTGAAGAGAGAAAGTCAAATGGGACAAGAACAAAATTTTCATCACATAATATCAATTTATCAATTTAGTAAAATAATATCAATTTACTTAAAATAAAATAAAATAAAATAAATCGTTTTAATAAATATCAAAATATGGTATGAATGATTAATTATATTATTTTAAGTAATTTCATTTGCAAACAAAAATTTCTACAAAATATGGTTGAGAGAAACCTATTTTAAAAAGAGGACAAAGCAAAGAAAGACGATGATTGCGAAGTTGCTTTAAATACTTTATGAGGTGTACATGTTTTAGCATATTTCCGAGTTTCAAAAAAAGAAAAAATAATAATAATACAAGGTGTTAAATTGAATCTATAGTAGTGCTTAAAAAACTAAATAGAAAGGATTTATATATATATAAAGAGAATGAGTAGTGCTTAATTTTTTTTTTTGAGAAACCAGAAAAGTCGGTGATTTAGTAGTTTCATTATTTGGTGAAAATCGAGCTCAACATCCTAATTACGGATTTGATCTCTTAATAGGTATTTGTAATCTCCCCCAACTTATACTAAAAAAAATTGAGAATTATAAGAAGTGTTAAAGTTAAATCAACAATATTGACCCATTGAAATTAATTTAAAACTTATCCTAAAAAAAAAAAAACTAGTTTATATATATATATATATATTTAAATGTCGTACAATCAAATGGTATGTTCCGTTAGAATAGTCAAGATATATAAATTAGGTTGAACATACAAAAATAAAAAAGAAATTTGTTTTGTATACCAACTTTAGGTCCTTCTATTAAAATTATAGTACATTTTTATCAAAAATTCCTTTATACCAAATTTTTGAGTGATTGAATTCAATCAAACTCAATCAATAACTAGTGATTAAACTCAATTAGTTTGTTAAGTGATTGAGCTCAACTGATTGAGTTCAATCAATAACTAGTGATTGAACTCTAGATTGAACTCAATCATACTCAATCACTCGATTAGTTTCAATTTGGTGGTATATGTGCAATTATTTTCAGTTTTGTGTTATAAATGCAATTTTTTAGCCAATTTTTATTATACATGAAAAATTCTTAAATAAAAAATATATTATAATTTTATTTAAATTAAAAAGTTGGAAGAAAATTCGAACTTAAAACCATTTATCATAAAAACACTATTATATTATTGAATTGTTTCATCTACTTTAAAATACTATATTGTTAGAAATCGAAAGAAAAATGAAAAGAAAATTAAATTAAAACTCTATGAAGGTGTTTGGATAACATTTTAAATGAGAAGTTAGTTTGAAAAGTTATTTAGAGAGTAAGTTAGAAATAGAGAATTATAAACCAGTTCAACACCAGCGTCACGAGTTCGAACATTGAAATAGTCGGTATTGTAAATCCCCAGCAAAAAAAATCATTTAGATTTAGTTTTGTTAGAGGAGTTTGAGACAATAAATTGTTGCGGATGTGAATTTGAAATTAGTAGCTAATTTTAGTAATTAAAAAATGATAAAAATAAATGGATAAAAAAATGAGTAATTTTGAGTATGATAAATTATTTGTAATAATAAAAATGAGAAATTTGAAAGAGTTATTTTGTGAAAACAATTAATATATACTCATTTTAAATTTAGGTACAAATTAACCAACAAACCCCCTTTATTACTTTAATTTTTTTTCCTCGAGAGTAATGTTTAATAATGTGATTGTTATTCTTGCCACGTTAAACTTATGGATTAAAAGTTAGGTTAGTTTTTTTTTTTTTATCCACTGGCTCTGCCCTGCCCTGCCCGTAACATGTTATTGGGCTGCCCGTCGGCAGAAAGAGACTGTTCATCTTCTTGTTCGAGATTTTCATCTATCGCCATCTCCCAATAACACTCCTTCGAAAAGTTGACTTTGAATTTTTTTTTTTTTTTTTTTTGAGTTCAAATAGGAGGAGGGGATTACAATACCGACTCTTCAAGGTCCGAGGGTCCAAACCTGTAACGCTAGTGTTGAACTGATTGACTTTGAATTTTGATTTTCTAATTTTAAAAGTTGACTCAATAATATTTGTTTTCTCAACTATAGTGTAACAAGAACCTAAAATAACCAATATATCATACCTAGATTCAATTTTAATAATCTTCTGACCAAAATTTGTGTTTCCTTTCAAAGTTAATGTCACAAGCTCTATTTTTAAATCTATGTACTTGCATAAACAAAATTATATTGGTAAAATATTCAAATTTTATTTAAAGAAACAAAGTGTCATTAGTTGAAGGAAATTGCCCTTTTTGCTAATATTGGGAAATGAAGACAAAATATTCCATGAAGGTTTTCATGATCTCAAAGAATGACTGTTAATTGAATAAATGTCACTCAAATATAATTGCCCCCCACATAAGAAAGCATCATAATGATTTTCTTATCAATAATGTGGATTTTGTTCAATCTAGTTCCAAATGAATGCAAAACTAGCACAAGATGAAATTTATTTGTTAAAAATGACATATATGCAAACACCACAATCAATTTTCTAACCTATTATGATAGTATGGAGAGGGAGATTTGAAACTTAAAAAAGTGAGTAGATGTTGACATTCAACATAAGTTTTTAATTTCTTTACTATTCATTAAATTTATTAACATTTTTATAGTTGAGGTCTAAAGTGATCACACTCCTTCAATTTTTTTTCCTCTTATTCAAATTGTGGATGGCCTTTCATCCTCACATGTCTAATATTTGGATATCTTTTTTCCATATTGCATTCACATGTAATTAGACAACAATCTATTGTAAATAAGATTATTGTCATTATGAAAACAAGAAAGAAATCTAATCTTATAAAGTAGATAATATAAAATAATTTATTGCATGACATGAGGTTCGGCCATCTCCAATTTCAAATCAGGCTGGTTGGGCAATTTGAAGAACAAAATGATTTGATGGTACAAGGATATTATATTTAATAGTGTGAAGTATTCATGTTGGAAGATATGCAAACTTCAAATTTTAAATAAATTGTATCAACTCTATTCATATTAAAATAAACTTCATATTTATAATTTTGTATTAATTTTTTCTAAGAAAAAAAAAATGTAAGGCGACAGAATTTTGAACGACCAGGAAGTTGACTAGTTATAAGAGAGAGAAAAAAACGAAAAATGAAGATCTTTGATAACTATTTAGGCCGCGTTTGATAATCATTTGGTTTCTTGTTTTTGGTTTTTCAAATTTAAGCCTATTTTCTCTCAAATTTACTACAATCTGTTTCATCATTTCTACCATGTATACATCTTTCTTTAAGAAAGTAGGAGAAGACCAACCAACTTTTAAAAACAAAAA
>JBBMEF010000022.1:2855248-2877045 GCA_037832685.1 Sicyos baderoa | reverse complement strand
TTAAGATATTATTTGTTATTAAAATATTATTATTATAATTTTAAAAAGAAAGTTGTTAAGATTTTTTTTTTTTTTTTGGTCGCGTCTTTCAGAAAGACGCGACCCAACTGACGTTTCGAATTCGCGTCTTTCCGTCAATCGACGCGTCGTTTTGACCGTTGACCCGGAGTCGCGTCTTTCAGAAAGACGCAACAAAAAAAAAGGGTCGTCGAGAGACGCGACGACCCCGATTTGCAAATATTTTGGGTCCGAACCCCAAATGGCAATAGGTTTGAGGTCCGAACCCCTGCATGCCATTTTTCCGAACCACTTGGTAGAAAAATTAAAAAATAATAATAATAATAATAATGTTCACAACAAGCACACGAAATCATAATTATGAAGCTTGTGAGTAATGAATAAGACTATTATATGATATACTTACAAAAGAAAGATCATGTAGCATACGTTAAGCCACTTTTCTTCCTCCTCTCTGTGGCTACTAGCATTGGGCCTTCGAATGCATCAGCTCGGCCATACGGCGTCGATTAACTCAATGTCGTGCGATCGGAAGAATGTCAGAAAACTCCAAAAAATGTTGCTACTGCAAAAATCAAGAAGAGTATACCGCCCACGTAACCAACCTGATTGAAGGTAGAGCGAGTTAGTCGTTGCATCTATGATGAAGAAATAAAATTGGCATGTTGTGTGAGAGAAGTTGAGGCAGCTACCAGTTTTTCGGAAATGTAGTTGGCAAGAAATGCTCCTCCTAGAATGGCAATGGTGGTTGCAATCAGGTGTCCAGTGATAGCTCCCGTGGCCACACCCCAAGGAGACTGTAAAGCGGAAATTGAAAGAGAAACATATGATTGATTTTTTTTTTTTTAAGAAACAAAATATTTCATTGATGATTGAAAAGATACATCATATCATATCGAAACAAGCTAAATAAAACTGTACTACTGAGAGATAAGAGTGGTTAAGTCATAGCTACACAAAGGAGGGATCGAATGGCACCAATACAGGGGAAACATAAAGAGAAACATATGATTGAAATGAAAACGAGGGAAACATAAAGAGACGAAATTGCAGTATTGTATTATATATACATATATATATATAAACAGAAAATCGAACCTGCGCAGCTCCAAGAGCAATGGTTGCAAGCATTGAGCGATCACCCCATTCCTAAAATCAATCCAATGTTTCAAACTTCAAGGATTTGAAAATGACATTATTTGATGCAAACACATACACAATTTTTCTTTTATATCGGTGAGTGTTCAGACCAGATTACACACATCTCAACCTTACTACATTTAATTGTCAAAGAAATCCATAAAATATAAATTCTAGGTGGCCATGGCTACCATGAACCGAATCTACATAGCTAGACTATGAATTGAATCTATCACCTCTTAATTCTCTAAAGTCAACTTGAACATTAGGTCAACCTATGATAGTTTACCATATAATTTACAGATTATGATGCAAAACTAATCACGAGGTGTATATACATGCTTAAGGCCCCGTTTGATAACCATTTGGTTTTTTGCTTTTGGTTTTTGAAATTTAAGTTTATTCTCACTCAAATTTTCCTACATTGTGTTTCACCATTCCTACAAATCAATATATTAATCTTTTTTTTAAGAAAGTAGGTGAATACTAACTAACTTTTAAAAACAAAAAAAAAAAACTTTTGGAAGCTACTTTTTTTTGTTTTCAAATTTTGGTTTGATTTCTACAAATATAGGTGAGAGGTAGACATCCAAGTAAGAGAAAATATATGGTAAGATAGTTGCTATAGGCTTAAATTTAAAAAACCAAAAACAAAAAACCAAATAATTATCAAACGGGGCCTAAGATACCTCATTTAATTTTTCGTAGATGTATTGTGTTAGGAATGGCCCTTCGGGGAAAATAGGAAATAATAGAGGGGTATATGGGCAAATACTTGGGGAACAAGTTGGAAGCTTATAGTTATAAATAGGTAATAAAATTACCATGCCCTGAGATTTCGACGATCTAAAACTACTCAAGAAACTTCCCTCCTAATATGAATTTGTACACACGAACTCAGTAACAATATTATGCTCTTGTTTTACTTTTCTGCTGAAATAGCAATGAATGAAAATTACTCACAGCAAAAAATATAAGGCTGAACGACTTCCAGATGATTTCAAGTGGATTGGAGAGCCGTATTGAAACCTAAAAACAAATATAAAAGGTTCATCATATGGTAGAATCAGGACTTTTCAGCCACAGGGTCAGACAATGAATTTGGGGATCTACCTTTTCTTTAACAAGCTCCTCTGCTTCGACATATTCATCGAGTTCTGGGGGGCTCTCATCGCCCTGTTTAGGAACACTCGAAGGAAGATCCCAGGCATCTTTAATTGACTTAAGACCAAAGAACAATAGAAGAGTTACTGCCGCATATTCTCCGATTGGTAAAGCTACACAAATGACAAGAAGTAAAAATTGTTAAGGTTCTGGACAAAAAAAATGCCAAGTATTATTTGTTATGTAGAAAGTATCAAACATAGAATTGTGTTTCTAATAAACAAAGTGCACTGGTTTGAACAATATGCTAATATTATCTATTGTCACATATGAATTAAGTAGTTGATTGTCTCTGAAGAATCATATCTAGTACAAATACAATATCGAGAAAAAAAACGTGAAAGCTTGTCCTCACATAGAAAGAAGCAAGAAGACAATACGTATCAATAAAGAGCAGAGCCATCAATGGATACATTGATAGATATTTGAGACAAAAAAGAGGAGTTATTCACAAGTCATGAAAAAAGTAGACTATACTAGTACTTTAATGTAGCCAGATAAATTGCAGAGAGAATAATAAGTACATTAACAGTAATAAAATATACAATATCAAGAAGTATACTCTGGGTACTAATTAAAGTCAGAATTGACATAAATTCTAGAACGGTTGAGAAAGTCGCTTCAGCTTACTTGTCTGAAACTGAGCAGGTACTGAGTGAAAGATCCGTCCAATTATAACTGAGAGGGCCGTCATAAGTGAAAGTGCTCCCATAGATCCTAACAAAACCTGCTCAACAACTCAATATGAACATAACTTTCAATTCCAAATCCAGAATCAGGTCATAGGGAACAAAAGAAAAAGTTTTTTTTTTTTTATCCGTGACTGTCCGGGCCAGCTTGCGTGCACCTCGACTAGTATCACGGGACATACCACCTGACTCTACAATATTTGGATGCCAAGGAAACCTGTAGGAAGTTAATTCCTAGGTAGGTGGCCACTATGGATCGAAGTACTTGAGCAGATATGGAGAGTGAGAGAGAGGATATACCAGTCCTTTCTTATATTGCATGGCTAAGAGTGCAGCAATGAAAAATGTCTGTCCAAAAGAGATAAGGTATAAGCTGACTTTAACTTCAGAGTTATAAGGGGGTTTGTATGACACTAAAGATGCTACGAAGTAATGACATCTAGCTCTACACATTTAGAATTTTTTTAAATATTTTGGTTACTGAACTTAATTCTTTGAATTGTAATCATTTTGAAAGCTTAGAATATTTTGGATACTTCACTTAATTCTCTAAATCATCATGTGGCTAAACAAGGTCATCTATATTTTGTTCTATGAATTATGTGGTAATGTACATTGTACAATACAACCCTCCTACAAATAGGAAAAGTTGGGAACCAGGATAAACTGAAAATGTCTCAGATTTGATATAGACAAAGTTCCAACAATGTAAAAAAGTCACCTTGTCCCCAATTTCAGAGACAAATATTAATGAGAAGGCAGCAGTAAACCCTGACTTTGCAACTGCTGCCAAGATTGATGAAGGTCCTCCTTTCACAAAAGCGATCAGCGAGAATACTAAACTGCATCCAATTAGTACAAGCGCAATAGAGAGAGGATAAGGCAATTCATTGGGAGACTTCTCACTGCCAAAACAAAGAAGATATATAAATGAGTGAAGACGAAGAGATATCGGTTCGTGGAGAGACAAATGCATCCCGGAATCATTAAATTACAGAGAAAGGTGAGGGAATCATTTCTATGCAACAAATTTTTAAGATTGTCATTGACTAAATTCTTCATAACCGGCTAACATGAGTTGAGCTCCATTCGCATAAGGTATGACCTAATAATCAGGAGATTACGAGTTTGAATCCCCTCACCCAAATATGGTTGAATTACAAATAAAATAAATAAATCACAACTGTTGAATGTGGATTCGAATTCTGCATATCTTTTAATAAAACACTCCATACAAATTTCAAGTGTTTTTTCAGTCTCTCTCATACATAAACTCAGTGAAGCACTTAGGCATATGGTTACAGGTAAAAGTCATTGTTTAGCCTACACAACTCCGTAAAAATACTGAATGGAATAGAAATTTCAAAAACCAAGGCACGTTTGATAATCATTTGGTTTTTTATTTTTAGTTTTTGAAATTTAAGTTTATTCTCACTCAAATTTCCTACAATGTGTTCCACCCTGCCTACGATATATCCATCTTTCCTTAAGAAAGTAAGTGAATATTAACCAACTTTTAAAAACAAAAATAAACTTTTGGAAGCTACTTTTTTTTGTTTTCAAATTTTGGTTTGGTCTCTATAAATATAGGTGAGAGGTAGATATCCGGTAAGAAAAAACATATGATAAGATAGTTGTTATAGGCTTAAATTTCAAAAACCAAAAACAAAAAACCAAATGGTTATCGAACGGGGTCAAATTAATAGAATTTTGATTTGAAATGATAATAAACAAATCATTCAATGAGACATTGGATATTATACCATTGCTCCGGAAACCAATTGGAATAGTAGAATAAATGCAATGATGACCCAAGTCCCAATATTATAGGATTCAACTCAGAAAAATCAGAAATTATGTAACTCACGTTTTAGATGAACTATCAACAGGTGCGCTACTGGAAATAATATGATGGCCTTCCTTTTCTTCCTCGTGCTTGTATCCATCGGATCCTATACTTACATTCGACGAATTTGCTCCGATTTTACCACAAGTCCCGTTCAATCTCCTTACTTTTTTGCGTTTCACTGTAAGCAACACACTCACTATTCACTCAAAATGTTCACAGAATGCACAGAATACGCATAGCAATTCGACATAATTAAGCAAACAATACAAGAACCCGTAAATCACTAGAACAAACTCTCAAACAATCCGTTTTGAAATTAGAAAGAAAGAGAAGAAATGCAGGAGAAGCTTACGCGATCTCGATACGTTCTTCGCGAATACATTGCCAGAAGCAGAACAACAACTCGGCAAGGAATCGAGCAAAGGCGAGAAGGGGAGCTTCTTCGCTGTTGAAACGAACGGCGCACGAACCACCAATCCTTCCATTTCTCGTTGCCTTTTCGTACCTACAACTTCATATCTTCCTACTGCAAAACCATAACTCTCGCCGGCCGGCGGCGGCGGAACCGAAATCTACTCGGAACTGAAGGTGAATCTCCGCCAACAAATACGTATCTGATCGCCACGTTGCAGTTGCAGAGATAAAATTGGATTCTTAAAAACCAAATATTGAGAGAAATAAATCCCACGGCGTCGTTTTGGGCTAAAGAACGGCCCATAATGATGGCCCACACTAATTGGGCCTAAGCCCATAATGTAAGTTGTTGGGTTGGGCTTTAAAGAGGACACAACGGCTCATTTTCTATGCATTAGAGGCATTTTCAACAATAACTTTTTTTTTTTTCATTTGAAATATCTTAGATAGATTCAAATATTTGATTTCTTGTTTTATAGTGCATCTTCACTTATACTTATGTTTGCTTCAATATTAGGTTTTTGTTTCTATAAAAATTTCATTTTATTTGTGAAATTAATGTTAAATTATATATGTGGGCATAGCTTAATAGATACGACATCAATTACTATTTAAAAGGTTAATAATTAATCGAATGAGTCGATGACGCGATTAGTTATCTAATTTGGTGTTAATTCATTTCCATTTCGTGATCACGAATTCGATCCTTGAAATTAGTATTTGTAATCACCCTTTTCAACTTGTATTAAAAAAAAATTTGGTGATACGAATTTTTTGACTACAAAATTAATTTCATTAACTTAGGTCATGGAAAAGATAATAGGATAGATATGGAGGAGGAAAATGCATATACAAATACTTTTTCAATTTGGTTTATTCTTAAAAAAAAAAACTCTTTTTATTTATTTATTAATTCTTTTAGGGGAAGATTAGGAGGAGTTTTCATGTATAACAAAAATTGGCTAAAATATTATATTTATAGCACAAAACTGAAAATAATTGCACATATACCAAAAAACTGAAAATAGTATGTGATTGAGTTCAATGAGAATTCAATAATTAGTTATTGATTAAACTCAATCAGTTAAGCTCAATCACTTAACAAACTGATTGAGTTCAATCATTAATTATTGATTGAGTTCAATCAATCAGAACTTTGGTATAAATGAATTTTTGATAAAATGTGCTATAGTTTTAATAGGTGATTCTAAAATTAGTATACATCACAAATTCCCGAAAACTAATCTATCGAATTGTGAAACTTTGAAGATGGATCCCCCTGCCCGTAATGTGATGTTGGGCTGCCCGTCGGCAGAAAGAGAGTGTTCTGTCGCCATCTCTCATCAGTGAAGAAGGAAGGACCCCTCTCTCTAAATCCTTACTTTTAAACTTTATTTTCCAAGTTTTAGAAGTTGACTCATAAATATTTGTTTTCTTAAACTATAGTGTGTAATAGGAACCTAAAATAAAACATTATTATACCTAGATTCAATTTGCATTTCCAACCAAGTTAATTCCACCGAAAAAATTAGTAACGTGTTGGTTTCCATATTTTAGTGGTAATCGAGTTCAACACCACGGTACGGATTCAATATTTTAATTTTAAACTGAATTTCCATAAAATAATTAAGTTATCAAGTCACCAAGGCTTTAGTATAAATATGTGAATTTGAATGAATGAAATGAATATTAAAATTCTAAGATTTAAAACAACAATTTGTTCTCACCTCATTTTAATCTTAATATTTTCAAGTTCAAATTTAGTTTAATGTAAATCTGGTCCCTACTATTAGTTTGAACTTACAAAAAAAAAAAAAAAAAAAAGAACAAAATTAAAATTGAATAAACCATCATAAAATAGGTAATGATCAAAGAAATTCTTAAAATACTTAAAGACTCATATAACATATCTATATTTAAAACAAGCATCTATTTTTAAGTAAATTGTCATATGTGCTAATATTAGAAACCAATGACACTCAATTTGCCTTTTACTTCTCTTGATTGGACATAAGTCCAATGGAAATGAGGGCATGT
The DNA here is from genome assembly GCA_037832685.1 of Sicyos baderoa. Lineage (NCBI taxonomy): Eukaryota > Viridiplantae > Streptophyta > Magnoliopsida > Cucurbitales > Cucurbitaceae > Sicyos > Sicyos baderoa. The sequence goes on along the minus strand of JBBMEF010000022.1, from coordinate 2,869,734 downwards.
GATCTAAGATATCCACATGATGTGAAAGAATGACTCTTAATAGAACAAATGCCACTCAAATAAAATTGCCCCCCACATATGAAAGCATGATAAGCCTTTTCTTTACAACAACTGATACATAAAAGGTAAAATGTAGAATTACATAAAAATGTCTACATATGTGTGGTTTTGTTTATTGAAAAAAAGAAGAAAAAAGATCAAAATCAAAATTCACAACAATTTTTCTTTGCCATAGATTTGCAAACACAGCTAATTTTTTCATATTTGTACTCATAATTAGACAACATTCTATGCAAATGTTTAATAAAGTGTGGGCAATGATTTTTATAAGACTATTGTTATTATATTAACAAGATAGAAATCTAATCTTTGTAGATAATGTAAAAAGTTGATTGCATTACAGAGAAATATTTAGGTCATACCCGGACATAATCTAAATAAAAATGCCTTAAATATAAACTACATATTACTTTATTTTAAATTCAAAAAATAAAAAGAAAAGAAAAGAAAAATAGTTTGTGGCTCATATTGGGCCACATGTATTAACATTAATATTTAGATCACGTCTCAGCATGACCTAAATATTTCTCTGCATTATATGGGTTCGGTCATTTCCAATTTAAAATCATGCTACTTGTGCAATTTGAAGAACAAAATGATTTGATTTTACGAGGACATTATATTCTAATAGTTCTTCTAACTTTCATATAGTTTTTTTTTACTTGTTTGTATGTGGCGATTCGAATTTTGCTTAGTTCCATTCATAAGGTCTTTGGTGTAATGATTGCCTCCCAGAAAATTTAGAAAGTTTATGATGGAAATTAAAAAGAAATTACGCATTAACATCGAGTTCAATATCATGATCACAGATTCGATTCTTGGAATCGGTATTTGTATTTTCATTCCCCCAAGTTGTACTAAAAAAAAGTTGTGAATTCTCATGGAGGCTTCTACGAATGTGTCAATGAACATATGATATAGCCACATGAATTGATGCAAGTCGGAACAAGTTGTAAGCCAATAAATTTGATAACCCATTGGAATCTCTTTTCAAATCATCACACGAAGATAGAAGTTTAGAGATGATATCGAAAAAACCAATCACCTTTTTAGTGAGGAGGACGTTGAAATGCAAATAAAATTGTCCCACATTTAATTAAATGGAGGAAAAATAATGAGTATATAAGTGATGAAATTCATTGAGATATGTCTCAAATGACTTAATGTCATCTGCCAACATGAACAGTTGTTCAACGACATTAGTGTATGTCCAATGACTAAGAGGTCATGGGTTCGGATCACCCCACCCTCAATTGATGTAATCTCAAAAAAAAAAAAAAACTTAATGTCATATGATTAGTTAGTCGAGAGTCTTGCTGCAAATCCCAGGGCGAGGCCATTGGTGGGGAAACAAAATATGTAATGATTTTTCTATTTCCTTAAATGGGCTTTATGTATTTTGGACTTTATCTATAATAGGGTTTAATGAGAGTGCAGGTTATGAATTCGAATCAAACTCTAGATCCTATGATTTTCATTATGTTTCTTTTTCTATGTTTTCTTTATTTTCGATTGTTTGTTGAATGCCGATTTCATAACAACCATATTTATTAAGATTGAAAGTAATCTTGTTTCAAAAAAAAAAAAAAAGACTGAAAATAATCTCTCCTGCCAAATAAGATTTTCATGTATATTTTTGTTACGAGAAGTTCAAAGTTGGAAGTGGCACAAAATTTTGTTTGGAGATTGAAAGTAGAAACAGTAGAAAACCTTATTTAGTATGAGAGGAAGAGAATGGTTGGTGTTTGGAAGATACCATTTATCCATCACGCCAAACAAGGAAAGAATTCTAGATTAAGGTTTAATAGAATTACAAGCAACATTCTAAAAATTATAGGAGTGAGAGAAACGAAGTTAAAGCCCCAAAACAGAAATAAATTATTTACTTTTTCTTTTATTTGAGAGTGTCTAGACCAACTTTCGTGCACGTTTAACTTTTTTCATGAAATAAATTATTTACATTTGGTCATAAAAAAACTTAAGATATTAGTTCTTAAATGGATGGTCCATGGATTGGTCTACTTTTTAGTTTCTCAACATAATCTTGATTACCGAGTCAACTCACAATGGTTAAATAGTTAACAATTATAGAAAAGAAAAGGGAAAATGAATGAAATGGTGTCTGGAAATTTGGCAACAATTTAATTTGGCATCATGTTGCAGTTCATACAACAAAAACAAATGGAGGAGGTGCAAGTAAAAAAAAGGAGGAAATCACTACGTCATGTCAGGCAAATCTTAGCATCAAATATTTCATTTGGTCTTTTCAAATAAGATATCATTTATAATCTCCAAATGCTAAAACGAATCTATATAATAAATTTTATAAAATTAAAAAAAAAAAAAAAAAAAAAAAAAAAAAAAAAAAAAAAAAAAAACCTGTTTAGGAAAAGGGGGCGGATGTTTCAATTTAGCCTACAAACTTTTGATCACTTAGGCCACTCAAATACACTCCACATTTCTACAATATTAGCATGATCCTAATGATTAGCATTTTTAACAGAGAAATGATGAATCAAATCAATGGCTATTGCTCCACAATTTTGAAGATTAATAGATTTTGGAGTGAATTGAAACAATTAGCTTGGTGAGGTACGATTATGTACGGACCGTTGACCATCTAAGAAGCTTGCTGACTGAAAATTATTTAGTTTCTTCTTATTATGCATCCTGTCTCTGTTTCCTCTGTCTTAGCTTTAAGGGTGTGTTTAAGGCTTGAGTTATTATAAATGGTGGATTATTATTATTATTGAAAACTAGGAAATCGGAACTTCGCTCCACTATACCTAAGGTAACTACTCATTTCCATAAGTCAAACACCAAGAGATATCAAAGGAATGGAGATATAAGAGACATCTACAAATTAATATCACAAGTGAATCTCGAACTTGAGACCTTGAACGTAGCACACCTTTGAAATTCAAGCCTTCGACCATGGAATGCAGATTGTTATAATGGAATTTATAATAACTTAATTATAACAATGGATTATGATAACTAAGAGATGATGGATTATGATAGATTACTATAACCGAGGCAGAATAATCATTATGAAGTGGTCTAATGATCAAGAGGGCTTTAGAGAACTAAGAGACGATAGGTTCAATCTAGATTAACCATCTAACTAGGAATTAATTTTTCACGAGCTCAACCGTGCACCTAACTAGGAATTAATTTACATCCGATAAGCAGAGAACATGTCTCAAGATTTTACGTACCGAATACCAAAAAAGAAAAAAAAACATTATAAGCCACATGAATACAGGATTAATGAACAAACCTAACTTATTATTAATAAACCCAAAACATTAAAAACAAAAGGCAAACAAAAAGCAAACATGTCACAAGATCATTACTAGATGATATTCCGCTAAGATAATCGAGGAATTCAAATTCCTTTTCTTTTTTTTTATCCGTGACTGTCTAGACCAGTTTTCGTGCACCTCAACTAATGTTACAAGACATACTGCCTGAGTCTACAAATTCCTCACTACACTCATATTTATAACTCAAAATAGCCTTACCAAAACCATGACAGTATATTAAAGTAAATAAGAACAGAGAGTTGAGTGAGTTGAGTAAATTACCACGAGAAATCCTTCTTCCAGTTGAGTTCGTCGTCACTGAAATAAAATCCGTCTTCCATAACCAACCAGGAGCATTTCTTGAAAGCACTACATCGGTAGATATCTCTAGGTACCTTGAATGCATCAAACCTCTTCCTTGTACGGTCCAACTTGACAGTGCATGAGAATTGAGATGTTGTAGCGATCCAGAAGTTGGTCTTGACGGGCCAACTGAAATCGTCATGCTCCTGAAGCGCACGCCCGCCGATATCGCTGTCTTTCGACGCGCACCATATCACGAGAGGCAGTGAGGAGTTGTTTGTGAAGCCATTGATCACACGGACTTCGTATTCTATGCCATACAGTTGCTCTGGAGGTAACAATGACATGAAGACAGTAAAGAATGGGAAGAAAATGAGCAAAAGAATGCTAATGAGAATCTTCATGAGGAGTGGAAACTGGAAAATGCTGGTGAAATGATGGAAGTCTTGTTCAAGCTTTATACTGTCGCAAAGCTAGTTTTTTTAGACTGGTAATACTAGAGCATATACGTTATATATAATGCCAATGGCACTTTCACTTTTCATATATTGTGTTGATAAATAAGTAGGGTATTAGATAATTTGAAATTTCATCTCAAAATCGATTATCAATAAGAAGAATAATTCACCTTCCTCATTTAACATGGGATCATCAACATACTTCATCAAGATTGTGCCTTTTTGGGTTCATCAATCGTAAATTGTATACCATTTAACTGAATACCGGTTTGAATTTAGCGAACACTGATAAAATATTAAATAGTTTGATCAGATTCCATCTCAAAATAAACTGACAAACAAATGACTAACCACCATTTTTCATAAAGTGTATCAGTTGTTTTCACTTTTTGAATGTGGAATACTTAACCTAGCATAGTATATTAAAAGGAATCTAAAACCTAGATATCACATATCAGAACCCTGTTTTGTCTTTTCTGGATATTCTCGTAAAGGTAAGATTTTATGCTCCTCCATTAATTTGACACATGTTCTAAATATCAAACATCTGGAAGAGAAATTTAGATGCACACTCACTAGAAGTGATGCGGCGCATGTTGTTTTAAGACTCTCTAAGAAAATGATGAAAATCTATTTACTTAGCCCCGGAATAAAATGGCAGTGAAATTTATAATAATCACGCCATGGACTAAAATAACTTAACTTTTAATTCAGAAGTAGTTAAGTATAATAATTCACCAATTGTTAGTGCTCAAGTCATGTAAACAATTTGAACTAACAAAGTTGAATATAATTGTTTAGCCCCGCTTGATAATCATTTGGTTTCTTGTTTTTGGTTTTTCAAATTTAAGCCTATTTTCTCTCAAATTTCCTATAATTTGTTTCATCTTTTCTACCATGTATACATCTTTCCTTAAGAAAGTAGGGGAAGATCAACCAACTTTTAAAAACAAAAAAATTAAAAGTAGCTTCCCAAAGTTTGTTTTTGTTTTTAAAAGTTTGTTAGTATTCTCCTACTTTCTTAAAGAAATATGGATAAATGGTAGGAAGGATGGAGTACATTGTAGGAAATTCGAGAGAGAATAGGCTTAAATTTGAAAAACCAAAAATAAGAAATCAAATGGTTATCAAACGGGGCCTTAGTGACTCATTTTCTTTCTAACCGTGGGTAATCTTTGATTGAGATAGATTTTAAAATTCAAGTCAATCAATGTTTGAAACTGAAATAACTAACTATCAAAAACTTGTTTTCTGTTTAATTTTTTTGATTAAGGCTTCAAGAGTTTCTAAAAGTGAAAATTTTAGACCAAGAACTAACTTCTATTTTTGTTAAATTTCCATTTGCAAAATAGAAAACTAAAATAAAAGATTATCAAATTCTAAATTCAACTATTCATTTTTAGTCCTAAACCCAACGGTTTTCAAATATATATAATAAGCCAACAATTTCAGAATACCTGTACTGAGTGGGGTTCCTTCAAGAAATCTTCGTGAGCTCCGATGACATTTTCAGGTTTGAAAACTGTGGTCAAAGTGAAAGCAGAGTCTAAATAATCATGACATAGTTCACTTTACTCCAGATTTTTTTTTTCAAAAAAAATAAATACCAATAGTTTAATTATTGATCACTTTTCATCAAAAACTACTTTTACCTTTTTCAGAGTTGGGCAATATAAAACTTACTTCTACCCCAATCCCCCAAACAAGGTTTGGCCTCATAGATCTCTTAAGTTCACTCCTTTAACCTATCGCTATCCTAAGCATCAATATCAACCATTGGGATATAATTTATATCAAGCAACTTGTGGAAGAGAATATCTGATATTATACCCCAGAAAGAAAAGAAAGATATAGCGTATTATCCAAACAAAATGGTGTATGTCACAGTCCTATCGTGTCATCATCAGTCGTTTAATATTGCTAGAGAGAGGTGATGAGTTCAATCCATGGTAGCCACCTACCTAGGAATTAATTTCCTACGGATTTCTTTGGCATCCAAATGTTGTAGGGTCGGTCGTTATGTCCAGTGACATTAGTCGAGGTGCGCGAAAGTTGGCCCAAACATTAGTTGCTTAACAAATTATGCTTAACCGACGCCTAAATTCGTGTTCATAGAAATGCAGCAACACATTCGAGAAATCCCATAATTTGTTTCTACTTACTCTCAAGCTTTGCTACAGTCAACTAGTGATGTACTAACTCCTCTAGTGCCTGAAATGGACCATACAGTCAAACGTTATCAATGGTTTCGATAGAGAAATAATTATCTCATTGAAAGTTCGAGTGATCTTAGAAGGGAAATGGTTAGTATCAATGATGAACAAACCTAGCAATTTTTGGAGAAAATATTACAGAGATGAGCAGAAAATCTTTCCAAGACCTTGGCGCCAAAGGAAGGCTATCAGGCAGACTACTTCTCTACTTCACCACTGAAGCTCAATATTGTTCATTAGGTTACGACCGATGACAAGTGTGGTTCACGACTAGGTCATGAATTTGAATTTCAATCCCCTAATTGTTGTTGAACTCAAAAAAAGAAGTTTTTTTTTTGTTTAATAATAATAAGAGATTTGATAGGTTTGGGGCCTGAGTATTAAGGAATAATATAAAGGTATGTTAGCAATTATTTGGGAAGTAAGTAGAGGCTTGTGGTTATAAATAGGAGAGGTTGTGTGAGGAGAAAGGTATGCATATTTTGAGTGATTACACATTGGGTTCTAAGAGATGATTCTCTAGGGGAATGGGAGGTTTCAAATCCTATTCAAACTTGGGTTATCTTGGAGTGTTTTGGATCTTATCACGATGTTATTAAAAATAATAGAGATTAAAGATGAAGATTTGAACTAATAACTCTCGATCATGAACATACACTTTATACTAATTGAGTTATACCAAGTATATTTATTTATATGTATGCTGACAACTAAGAAAACTTCTATTTAAACGCATGTAAGCGATACTATAAGAACAGTGTATGTGTACCTTTGTAATTGATACCGACTTTATCAACCCGCCTTGAAGACAAGAAAAGTGGCTTAAAAGCTTGTTATCGACATGTTCCATTCCCTTGCTGATTCCTTCAGGAAGCTTTATTTTCCTGCTAGATCGTCCTTCTTTCATAAGCAGTGCTAGCTGCTCGGCGCTCGGGTGTTGATGTGGGGCGAGCCCTTTCCTTCTCATGAAGTATTTAAAACTCTTAACATAAACCCTTCTTCATTGACCTTTTTTCCTGATTCTAAACCATATGAAAGAGCTGCATTTTGTGGCACAACTCATCACAAGAAGGACTCCTTAATTAACATGTGATACAACTCCCATACAACACAGCTTCCTGCATTGTAGTCAGTTGCTGCCATTTTAAACTAAATGTGTGCAAGCCCTGCCACGAAAGGATCCATACCCGATTTGCATTCGCATTCGAGGCCGTCGGTCCTGAGATAAAAAGCTTTTCCAGCAACAAAATAGATGCATAAAGGTGTTTCATGCACGAGATGATCCTAAATGTTTCGGATATTAGTTTTCTACCTTTGCTTGTTGATAAAGAGTCTGTTTGTCCGAAAGAAACTACCGAACTAAACATGAAGCAGCGCAAGTATTATCTTATATTTATCGATAATCTTGAAACTACACATTATTTTTCACATCTGCATTGGAAAAAACGTTGACTAAACATTGTGATCGATCTGATACAAAATTGTATATGATCTAAGTTGATGGAAGAGCATTGATTAAGTGCGTGTGTGAATATTCACTTAAAATCTACTACACGAGCATAAGTTAGACATCAAATGTTGTAGGATTCATGGTCCAAATTTCATAGGATGGAGCGATGTGTACTGTGAGAATAGTTGAAATGAGCGTAAGTGGGCGCAGACATTCAATTCATATGCCTTTAACTAATGAAATCAAGTCTCGTTAACTAGATAAATCGAAATAGACCTGTTTAACTGAAAATTTTGGTGACGTGTTAGACTTGATCCAATTCAACTCCACGGTCACAATCGTCCAATCGTGACAATAGCATTCGTCCCCTACTCAATTTGAACTCAAAATAAATATAAACAAAAAATCCTCCAGTTTATTGAGCTGCTGATACGGTTCTCGATGACCTACAACACAAAAAATCAGCCACCGGAAGGAATCATCTCCAGTTCATCAAAATCTGATGGCAGAAATTCAACAATATTCAAGAAAATACCAAAATAATTCCTCCAGGAAATGAAGAAAACATAGCGAAGTGACCGAATAATCCTGGATATCGATAATTCCTTGCAGATTCAAACAAACAATCGAGGTATGATGATCGCAACCAAAACCTTTGGTAACGAATTCGAATTGAACATAAAATCATCATCCGAAAATCAGAATAAGGTTAATGGCGCTTACGATCTGAAGAAGAAGAAGAAGAAATGGCAACGAAAATGCTCTGGAAATCTTCGCTTGACCTACCAATCCGCTTGGGCTTCAGTATTTGAAGCTTTCCCGCGCTTAAGTAGTGTTTTTATATGACCCTTCATTTTTCGTTATTTTCATTTTCACCCCCAGATATTGTTCTTTTCTTATGGGCCGAAAAAAAGCCCATTCTATCTTTTTGGGCTTTCTATACTTCTAAACGTGTTCATGTCCTCTACATTTATCATTTATGTTCACAAAATTGAGGATTTCTCTCAACAAAAAATTCAGGACTTCAAACTACAAAATATTAAATTTGGGACATTCTTTTTTATATAACTATACATTAGGCATTTTTTTTATGGAAAATTGTACTGAATAGTCTAATTTTACAAAATAATTACAAATTTAGGTAAATTTGAAAATATTTAGCATTCATAGTCAAATATACAATATAAATAATACTCGTCATATTGTATTATGTATTAGTTATTCAGTATGAAAATTTTTACTTTATGCTGTATATTTGATTATGGTTACTAAACTTTTTCAAATTTGCCTAGTATTGTAAATATTTTATCAATTTGGTCTATTTCTTCAAAAACCCTTTTTTTATTGCTAACAATATATCAATAGAGCGAGAAGTTTCTTTTTCTAGTTATATATCATTTTTAAATTAATTTATTACCTATTAGACCAATTAGTATATTGTTAGGGTGTACCATTTTTTTAGTTAAAGTTGGAGAGTGAGACCTCAAACTCTATCTAGAAAACTGTTGCTTTTAAATAAAATGAAAGTCAAATATTAATTTTTATAATTAAGAATTAAATTGAATTACATCCGATCAACTAATTAGCTAACTTTTCTCGACTCTTTCCGTGAGTTGTTCCATTTATTGATTTTGTTAGCTTGTTACATTTAAATGAGAATGGACTTTGCCTGGAAAATATATATTTTAGTGAAAAATATAATTAAGTGATCAATCAAATATTGTAGCTAATCTCGCACGATGAACTTTTATAATTTTGTTGTTTAAGCTGCACAATTAGAAATATAACATTGGGTACATGGTTTATGGATTATAATTTACACTTATCGGGTTAAATTATTGATCTTTCTAACCGCTCTAATAACCAAAGGTTATAAATTTGAGTCCACTACCTCCAATTATTACTGAATTCGGAAAAATAAAATGGTAGTAATAATATAATGATTACTTTGTTAATTTATTTTATTTATTTATAATTTAGAGAGAACAAAAACATTTGAACATACAGCAGGTTATTTATTATTTGTTAACATATACTACGTCATGACCCATACGCATAAAACGACACAAAAACGGAGAGAAACGACATGTCGACTACCACCAACTGACCAAAATGGTTCATCAGGATTCCGGTCCATCAGCCCGACCCGCTTCCACTCCCCGATCCAGACCCGGAAGCCGATCCGGGACCACTACTCGATCCACCTCCACCGCCTCCTCCGCCGCCCCCTCCTCCTCCATTTATAGTTGCCTTGCTGCCGCCGCGGGCCGCGGCGTTAGGCTGCTGAGCGAGGCTACTGCTCATGATCACAAGGAGCATGAAGCACAGGCAGAGGAAAATGCCGGGGCGAGCCATGGCTGTGGACGTTTGGTCGGGCTAAGGCTACTTAGAGATGTAATTGGGAGGGCTAAGGTTTTTATAAGGAATAGTTTTGAGAGTTGGTTGGGTGCGTGGCGTGTTGGTTCAGCTTGTGGCTCGACATGGAGGCTAACGATCTGGCCACCAAAACTGCATTCTTCGGACAAATGCTGTACAAGGCTGTTGTTTGTCGTTTCTAGGATGTGTTTGGGTCACCAAGAATAATAAAGGAATGACAATGAGGATGATTCTCTCGCTGTTTAGACCACTAGAATCATTACCCATAATCACATTTTTCAAAAATCATATTTTTTTTATTATATTATTTTAACCAAATATTTAGTAAGGTTCTAAAACCTTTAAATGGTGTCTAACATACTCTAAATTGTAAATTTTGTATTTTATAAGTTATTGACTATTTAAATATTAGAGATATTTACTCTGTGAAAATTGTTTTATAGTGGAAAAGTGAGGATTTTTTTAACATATTTATAAGAGATATAGATTACTCATCTCATTATCAATTGATTTTGACACGAAACCTCGTATTTTCTAATACATGTTGATTGATTTGTTAGATATAAAATTAAATTTATGTCAATGTAATATTATTTGTTAGTATAAAATAATATTTGGGGATTAAGAAATTCGATGACGCCAAAAAAAAATATGTCAATTATAGTTGGATTAATGTTGCATTTATAATATTAAAATTTTAATTGTAGGTAGTTTTTAAAACTTGATAACGAAATTTAAACATGTATATAATTTAGCCTTTAAAAAATCTGGCAAGGGGTCGATGCTCAAGACATGCAGGTCTAGATTACGACGTAGAAAGTGAACGTCTTACAGGTGGTGGCCATGCAAAAATCTCTCACGCCAAAGCATTTAATATATCAAACATTATAATTACTTGTTCGACTTTTTCTTTTTCTTTTAGTATAAATTGGGAGAGAAGATTACAAATATCGATTTCACGGATCGAATATATGACGTTGGTGTTGAACTAGTTTACAAGCAAACAATAAATTTACTGAGCTACTGACCCATTTGATCTTGTTCGACTTTTTTTCCGACTCATGATAAATACATAATTTAGCCCAAATTGTGGTGTGAAAAAATGTTGTACAAAATAATCATACTGCATTATGAAAATCATGATTGAGTAATTTAATGAGAAAATAAATCTATAATAAACTATTTTACAGTTTTTTTTATATGGTTTGTATTGTTTGTGTATTTAATTTATTTTAGCTAAGGTCGACAGATGTTCTAAATTATTGGAAGATAATCAATTATTATCTTAAATTTTGTACGGGTGTACACCTAAAAAAATACCATTATTAAATTTGAAGCTTTGAGTATTACATAAATCCTATAAATAAATGCCAACAAACATCACTAGCTAGCTGTTCAGTGGTATTAGTGTATACCCAATGATCTAAAAATTATGAATTTAAATCTATCTATCCCCAGTTATTGTAAAAGATATTACCATTTTTAAATAAACGAGAGTCAAATATCAATTTTGTGATCGAACATGTAATCATAGTATTGAACTAAATTACTCATTCGGTTTATAGTTCAATATTTAATTTTATAGTTATTGATTTTAATTTTTAAACTTCTTTAAATTAGAGAGATAATATGTCTAAATTTTTATATATATGATATACTAGACGAATGTTCTTCAACTCCTCCACATCGATCTTCATAGCCAAAAACGAAACCGCTCTGATACCAATAGATAAGATCGAAGTTTTATATTGACGTCAAAAGATAAAGAAAACACAAAATAAACTAAATTTTAAAAGAACTTAGAACCTCGCTTAAGAATACTCTCTTAGAACCTCGCTTAAGAATACTCTCTCGAGTCCACTAAAACTTCACTCTAATTCGCTATCCACTCATATTTATAACCAAATAAGCTAAATCTCTAACTAATTATATATCCATATATCCTCCAACAATATTTCTAATTCTTATCACAATCTATTGAGCATCCTGGGATGCACAGCTTAGTGTGGTTATGCTTCTAAAGGGTCTAATTCGAGGGACATGAATATAAGTTGGGATTAATTCTTGAGATCCCTTTAAATTCAATGGTTGCATGAACATTGCCGAGCGATTATTAGCCGTTAAGACGATGTAGTTATTGAAACCGAAGCAACCTATAATTCTTGTCTAACATTGGTTGGGCATCTTTTTTCTTATACATATTTGTCTAGTTTCGGTTGGTTTATGTTAATTTTAGTAAAATAGTATTTTCATCATTTTTAATTATTTATTTATTTTAGGATTAAATTAAATATTATAATTAAGTCATCTATTTTTTTATTATCAGATATTATCTTTTTCTTTTAACATTAGGTTATATTTACTTTTATCATTAGATTTTATATTTTTCTTTAATTATTAGGTCAACCTCTATTTAAACTCAACATTGAGTTCATTATCGAATGAGAAAAATTAAGAGAATGTGAAATTCCATCTTTCAACTTACTAATAATTTCAGAAAATTTTGTTAACCATCATCGAGTTTGCTTAATTGGTCAAAGAAGACTTTGTGGTGCATAAGGTGATGGGTTCAATTCATGATAGTCACCTACCGTAGAATTGATATTGCATCGCCACCGTGCTCTTGCACTGGTGAAATTACACTTCGCTGAAGCTAATTATACCGACCAGAACCAACACTAAAGGTTCTCTCTATCTTGTCCTGTCATAGGAAACTATTTACAAGCTTTTTGCAGCATTGTTGATTACTACAATTTTCTGCATTAGTCGTTTTAATGCTTTTCTAAAATTCCAATTCAGTCACACTGTATAAAATGTTGATAGATGGGGAGTAGTTGTTACTTTCCAATGTCCATGAATGAAAGGTTAGAAATTGGTTGAGGAAAAGAAAATATATCAATCATTGTTATAAAGCAGCTTTCAAATTTTCAATACAATCAATTTGGGTGTCTCTAGAGGCGGCTTGATTGCTAGAGGTTTGGAATCCTCTAGGTATGCTTCCTTAGAAATTTCAAGTTCGAAACTTATATATAAGTTTAATGATAAAATCTCTTATAGTCTCTTAAGTGATGCGAGTACCTTTGAATATGTAGTAGGGCAAAACTCTGATTCTCAATTATATAAAAAAAATAAGAGAGGTTAGAATGGAGTGGGGAGACCAAAACTCAGCATCTTTGAAGTGCATGTTAGAGGCTAAGTTGCATTTGCAACTAAAAGTTAAAATCCATCCACTCTACTTTGCCTCCTTGTACATTAATCTTAAGGGTAGCGGAGTTAGTTGAAGATTTGGATTTTGGAGGCGTGCCTTCCTCAAGGTCCCGATTTAAAACTTACTCGTCACATTAATTTGTAGGAACTTTCCAATATCTCTCGATACTTGACCTAGGGACGGGCGTAGATACTCTTATTTAAAAAAAAAAAAAAAAAAAACTTGTGCCTCCTTATATATATCTATTTGAGAAAACTTTTTGGGCCCAGAAATGGAAATGGTCCCTTCATAGTACAAATTTCCATTTGTAGTCCCTACTATCATCAGTAGTACCCACTCACATGCTTGCTTCCCTATTTGTTTTTCCATCTAATGCTGGAAATTAATACTCACCACTGTGTTCTTTTTTTAATGTCATTTTCTGACATGTTCATTTCTAATTAGACCCCATTTGTCTGTTAAAATTGTTTGCATCTCAATTATACAAGTGAAAAGAATAGTTATATCATTATTAATTTGTCTTGTACATGTTATCATGTTAGGCTTTGAAAAGTCTTAAATGTTCAAATTAGCTGTCATGTACTCTATCTTAATAAAATCTAATTAATAGTTAGATATTGCATATATAGTAGTTTTATAATGATTAGAGTATATAGTACTTTTGTTTTACTATATACTCTAATACATAAAATATTCATATGTACCTTTTTTATTCTTTCCAATTTCTACCTGTATTAGAAGAAAAGAAGAATGAAAAAGGGTTGGCAGCCATGTGTGTGAATGTTGGCACTAGAATGTTAGGTGGTGGAAGGTTGCTTTCTTTGATTCTATGGTGCTCTTTCGGAAAAATGGCAGGCATGGGTTCGGATCCCAAACCTATTGCCATTTGGGGTTCGGACCTAAATTATTTGCATTTTGGCAGAAAGACGCGACGCCACGTGGCCGTCAAATCTGTTACGCAAAGTTGGATTGCGTCTTTCACCAAAAAAAAAAAAAAAAATCTTAACAACTTTCTCTTTCTTCATTTAAAACTTTCCGTATCTCTAGATTTCAACCTTTACATATTCCTATTTTATTATATTTATTATAATTTGTTTTTGTTTTTTATTTTTT
>JBBMEF010000022.1:2827807-2839524 GCA_037832685.1 Sicyos baderoa | reverse complement strand
GTAATTGAACAATTTCTATATTTTTGAAATTAAAAGGGAAAATTTAGTTTTGCTAATATTCTCATAGAAGAATAATTCTGCAATTACTTTCTAAATATGTTCTAAACATGCAAATCTCTCTTTTAAAAAAAAGAGTTTAAATTCTTTTTATTATTATTATTTTTAACACAATACTTGGGTTACTTCTGCTAATTGCTACATATTTCTCAAGATAATAATGTACTACATCTCTCTCGTTAATCCAGTCATCATTTTTATATATAATTTTAATAAAAACAATTTTTTTATGATATCCGTAATTATTTTGGTCAGCTTGAATATGATACACTATAGAAACTTAAGTTTTAGGTCGATGATTATTATTAATTGAATCCATTACCTTAAATAATTCAAAACTCTTTAACCACTTACCACTTCATTATGACTTTTAAAAATAATAATTAAAAAAATGACCACTCCATTATGTATAATTGGTAGAAAATATGAAAAGTACCTTAATTTTGCTCTTTTTATTTTGTAACAATCGAGGCATAGTATTTTGAATATATAATTTTATGATTATTAGATTATACAAAATGTAAGTAGAGTGATGTTGATGCTCTTAATTGTTGGCATTCTATTTGGTTGAACCTCTATTTTATAACATTTTTATCCATTCTCTCTAATTACTTTTATATTGTTTTTTTACGATGAAAATTTAGGTCATATCAAAATATGATCTAAATTTTGCCATTATGCAATTTAATTTAGACACATTTTATTTATATTTATTTTGTTAAATTTAAAATAAAATAAAATATAGTCCAAATTAGTATGAATGAGTATCAAAGTTGAGTTTATGTCTTGATATAACTTAAACCTTTATTTTTTTTTATTATTCATACATTTTTCAACTGAGAATTGGTCCATATCAAAACCTTATCATTTTCAAATCATACTTTGTTGAATATATCTCATGGGAAGAAAGAAAAAACCTCACCTTCAAAATAAGATATAATACATTGCTACAATATTTTTGCATCAAACTTATTTCAAGATATGAACCCTGATATTTATCTTACATTTATAAAGTTCAAATGAATTGATTAAAAGAAAATAGAGCAATTTGGGTGCACCCCCGGTAGCACTTCCACCGTGATACCATCCATGTGGCACATTTGGTGCCACACATCTCATATCTTTTTTTACTTTATATTTATTATAAAAAAAAAATTAAAAGAAAAAAGAAGATATGTGGCTCTAAATGAAAGGCGGTGGAGGTGTTATCTGGGATGCACCCAAATTACTCTCAAAAGAAAATGATTAGACATTTCATCACAAAAATCTATTATATAAGTTTCATCATTGTTTAAGTTTGATAGGCTCTAGTACCTCATTAGATATTGTGTAGTTTTATCTCAAAATTAATTAACCAATATTAATTAGCTCAAAAGAAAGAGAGAGCGAAGAAGTTAAAACAATGCTAGTTTCAATCACATTTTGGGTCCATCTCTTTACATAGAAAATGTTGAAAAAAGATTTAGAAAGAACACAGCAGAAAAACCAATGAAAAATCACAAACTCTCTCTCCTCTGTTATATTATTATACAATTCCTTAAATTACTTGAATCTCATTTTTGCAATGGAGGAAGAAGATGATGAAGCTGTTGCCATTGTCAACACTCCATTCGGCCTCTTGTTTTCCTGACCATCACTCCCCCCTTCCACGAACACGTCAATCTTCGAGTCGGTTTCATGCTTGATCTCTTTAAGCATGGCAGCGACGTCTTTCATGGTCGGGCGCTCGTCCGGGGAAAAGTTCACACACAACAATGCTATGCCTAAAACTTGCATCATTTCCTCTATCTCTGACTCTGGCCTGGATAGAAGAGCTGAGTCTAGAACTCCCATTCCTTTCTTCTGTCTCACCCAATCAACCACATGTTGCCCTTCTGGTATTGTTGGATCAATTGGTTGCTTTCCTGTTAGAACTTCCAATAATACAACGCCGAAGCTGTACACATCGCTCTTTTCCGTGATCTTCATCATGTATCCGTATTCTGTAAAAGAAATGAAGAGATGAGAGAAAGTTGGTAAACATGCTCTACTAGCTCAACTGACATAAAGTGCGACTTATAACCAAGACATCATGTGTTCAAGTGGCCTCCTACCAAAGAAATATGTAGTTGAAAAACTAGCAAAGTTTGTCTATAATGAAAGACTCAACATTGAACTTGGAAATCAGAATTAGGTAGTGCAGACTAAAGAAAGATAAAACATTACTTGATATGAAACAAAAACAAATTATGATCAGTGAAAAAACATACAGATTGAAGCTGGAAGAACACACTTACCAGGAGCAATGTATCCATAAGAGCCAGCGACCGTGTTGGAGGACCGGCCGAAGTTGCCTTCATCGACAAGCTTGGCAAGGCCAAAATCAGCAATGTAAGGCTCAAAATCTAGGCCAATGAGAATGTTATTGGCCTTGATATCCCTGTGAACAATGGCAGGGACACAGTCATGGTGCAAGTAAGCAAGGCCTTGAGCTGCACCAAGCAAAATTTTGTACCTAAGTGTCCAGTCCAAGGCCTCATTCCCTCCTCTTTCATGAAGAAGACTTCCCAAACTCCCATTGGACATGTAGTCATACATGAGCAACCTTGTGCTTTTGTTCCAACAACAACCCAAGAATCTAACAATGTTCTTGTGACGGATCAAGCCCAACGTCTTCACCTCCGTCGAGAAGGAATCACGAACCCTCGATTTTTCGTCGGTATACCCATGATCAGCAGCTGATATTGTTGGCCACAGCTTCTTCACTGCAATGATCTCACCGTTACCGATATCGGCACGATAAACAACGCCTGAACATCCTTTTCCTATCACATTTGAATCTATTAGACATCTTAGCACTTGGTCCACTGAGAAATTTAGTTTCTGGAATGGTGTGAACTGCCAAGGCCATTTGTCCCCCAACTCTGAATCATCATCTTCAATAATGTTTCTTCTTGCTCTAACCACTGCAATAATCCCCATGATTATCATGGCAAATGTTAAAACAGCAAGCAAGGCAATGGCTAGCTGAAGCTTACGTGATAGTCTCGCATTGTTTTTGTTCCTTGATAGTCCTGATCCATCGATTAAGAAACACGAGTCTCTTATTGAAGAACAGAGCCTTTCATTGCCAGTCAGGTCTGTTGGTGAGAGCTGCCTGAAAAGCTTGTTGTCAGGAAGGTAACCACTGAAGTTATTGTAAGAGATATTGAGAGAGACCAGATTACTGAGCCCTGCAAGCGGTTTCAAGTCGCCCTCTAGCTTATTCCGTGACAGATCGAGTACCGAAAGCTTGGTAAGTGCAGATATTTGAGGAGGAATTGGTCCATAAAGCTCATTGTTGCTGAGATTGAGAGCAATTTCAAGAGCATTCAGTTGTCCAAGCTCCACTGGAATGTTGCCAGTAAAACGATTACTACTAAGATCAAGCAGTTGCAAACCTGCACAGAGCCCAAGCGATGGCGGTATTGATCCCGATAACAAGTTTTCTCTCATAACAAGCTTATTCAACGAAACAACACTGCCAAAGCTCTCCGGTACCTGACCCGAAAATCGGTTAGATGAAACATCCAAGACCTGAAGCTCGGACAACGATGCCAATGAATTAGGCAAGGTACCTTCTAAAGCATTGTAGCTCAAGTCTATCATCTGCAACTCTCTGCAATTGCCAATCTCATCAGGCAATGGACCCGAGATGCGATTCCTAGAGAGATCAAGAAAGTCTAAACTACTCAGCCTACCAATCGTTCTCGGAATCCCACCCGTAATCCGGTTGTTCCCAAGTCGCAGCCGCACAAGCGAGCTACCATTACCGATTTCGTGCGGGATAGGACCAGATATGTCATTGGAAATCAACAGAAGCTTAGTGAGATTACGAAGCTGAAACAAGCCAGAAGGAATAGCACCAGTAAGTGAATTATGAGACAAATCAATAGCTTCAAGATTAGTACATCCCTCCAAACTTTCAGGAATGCTTCCTTCAAGCTGGTTCTGCCATGCCAACAACACAGTAAGCTTAGACAAAGCCCCAAGCTCTGAAGGAATCAACCCAGAAATCTGATTGTTATCAAATTGCAACTGCAACAAATTCTCAGCATTTGAAAGACTAGCAGGAATGGAACCAGAGACATTGTTATCACTAATCATAAAGTCCTCTAGCTTAGAAAGTGCCCCTAAAGTTAAAGGCAAAGTCCCAGACAAATAATTCAAAGAGAAATCAATTCTTCTCAAGCTGCTACAGTTACCAATCTCATCTGGGATTGCCCCAACTAAACTATTCTGCCATAAGAACAATTGCTCAAGCTTCTTAAGCTTCCCAATCTGTAGTGGAATCGAACCAGATAACCCATTTTCATAAAGAAACAAATCAACAAGCTCAGAACAGTTACCTAAATCCGAAGGGATTTCGCCGGTGAGCAATGTCGTGTAAATCGACAATGTCTGAAGCCTCGTAAGCCTTCCGAGAGACGCTGGTAACCGCCCGGTGATCTTCGTATCCGCCAGCCCTAACACCGTCAGTTTACTACAGTTTCCAATCTCCGGCGGAATTTCTCCGGTGATCTCTTTATTCCCTCCCGCTCTAATAATTTCAAGGTTTCCCAATTTTCCGATCACCGGCGGGATAAACCCCGACAATAAATTATCGAAAACGAACAGATTCTTCAAGCTAGAGCAGAACCCTAACTCCGCCGGAATGTTCCCGGTCAACTGGTTTCCGTTCAGAATCAATTCCTCTAACTTATGGAGATTCCCAATACTTCGAGGAATAGAACCCACAAGATTATTGAAGCTTAAATCGAGAACGTTAAGTTCCGTACAGTTTCCGACATCTGCGGAGATATCTCCGGTGAGATTCGCGCCGGAGACAACAAGCTTTTGAAGAGACCTAAACGAAGAGAGATTCGAAAACAGAGGAATCCGAAGAGAAACAAACTGGATATCGATTTCCGTAACAAACCCTTTTGAAGAACAAGAAATCGAAGTCCAGTTACACGGATTAGAGTCAAGAACATCCCAATCGGAGAAATGGGAAGAGCCAGCAGAGCTTCGAATCCATGAAAACAACAGAGAGGCTTCGAGATTAGAAGCAGAGACATAAGAAACGCATTGAAGAACAGAGAAGAAAATGAAAATGGGGGAGAAATGTTGTCTCGAAGATGGGATCGACGACATTTGCATCAATTTCAAAACCCTTAATCTTGGGTTCCGATCATTGATTTTGCAGCCTCTTAACGTTTCTCTCAAAGAACTAGCAATGGCGATTCAAATTTGAAGCGAATAAAATAAGGATTAAAGAGCATTGTCTTGAGATTATCAAAACGAAACCCACTACCCACGCCGCGCTTTGGATGCTTGTTTTTTGTGTTTGGTTTTTTGGGTTTTTCTTTTTCCTCTTTGGAGATGAATTGAATATTGGGAAACTGGGCACGAAAACAGAGGAGAGAAATTGAAAATGGGTTGGTGTTGGAGTTGCAGAAGGAATGATGAAGATAGGTGACGGCCGCCATTGTTGCTTCTTATTTTCTTGCTCGTTTCGCTCCATGTTCTATTACAAACTCGGGAGGCAGCGTGTTGAAGAAGTAAGCTTGGTGATGTCAAAAATGAATTTATTTTTCTAATAACAAAAAATACAAATAACTCTTTTTCAAAGAACAAAAAAAATATTTTTTTTTTTTTTTTGAAAAACAAGAACAAAAAATATATAATAACTCATCGTAATTTTTTTTTATTATTATTGTTTAATATGTTTTTTTTTTCAAGTGATTCTAATATATATATTGTTTTCATACTTGATTTTTATTATTTTATCAGTTACTTTTAAATTATGCTGTTTTTAAAAATTAAGTTAATATTTAAATAACTAAATTGAAAAATAGTTTTTAAAACTTTTCTTTTTGCTACAAATTCATATAGATAAAAAGGTTGAAAAATATATTACCATTTGAGATAGGAACCATAAATTGTAAGGTGGTACTCTCAAATAAATTAGAGTAAAAATTATCTCATAATTGTTAAGTTGAAATATTGAATTTATACTAAATAATAAAATCATACTCAACTGACATTTTTAATATTGTTTTAATAAATCCTATTAGATTCAAGAAGTTTTTTCTATTAATATTATTTAATAAGTTAAATAAACTTAGGACACGTTTAGCCCATAGGCAAAAGAAGAGTTAGGAAAGAACATGAGCCAATTTTATGTTTGTTCTCTGACTTCCATAAGTCCACCCATCTTCTGCTCAACTCATGAGCCAATATCTATTTTTTTTATTTAAATAAAAACTTCAACAATTATCTTTCATCACATCAAACATAACTTTATTATTAAAAAATTATTAAATATCAATTTTTTTATTTAAATAAAAATTTCAATCATTCTCTTTCCATCCCATCAAACATGACTATCATTCCTCCAAACATAAATTTATTATCTCTTATCTTATCTTCTCATCTCAACTCAATCCAACTCGATTCATCATTTCAAAACTAAACACGCCCTTAAAAAGCTTGCAACCCAATGACCCTTTTAAGGTTGTTTAGTATTTTATACTACGAACTTGTTTGATTCATAGCTATTCAGGGTTGAAATTTAGCATGTTAAACTGTTGTCATATTAATCTTTGAGAAGCCCGCGTTATCAAATTAGGGAAGGGAAGGCATAAGTCATACGAAGATGACATTATTGTTGTCAAATATCGATTTTAGGATCAAACTCACGATCGTGACATTAAAGTGAATCACCACCGAACAATAAAATTAACAGACCACCAACATTTTCAATAAATTAATATGATTAGTAGTTCAAGGTTTGTAGTGTACTACCACGAAAATTTATGGGGGAGTTTTGAAAAAATAAAAAAAAAATACATAAACTGATCAATTCGGTTGTCAAGGAGAATCTTTAATTAAATTAATTACAAAACAATAAATATCTTACAATACATTGCCATTCCCGAAATACTGATTAAAGAAATAATTATGAGAGTCACCTGCAAGTCTTAAATTTAATGAGCAAGATGATCAGACGGTTGGAGTTCGTGCGATCAGGGAGTCCACCTTCAAGTCTGAGTAGATTCTTGCATTGCGTTGCAAGTTAAATTCAATCTAATTTATTTTAATACATATTTAGTTAGTCAATATTTATTTGTTTTTTTTTTCTCAAACAAAAAGAATATTATTATATTTATTTTCTTTTTTATTTCAAAAAATATATATATTTTTCATTTTTTAAGTTAACATTTATTTAGACTCTACAATAATTAGATGTAGAGAACTATAATATAAAGCAGTAAGTCAGTAAATACATTAATATCGTTAAGTCAATACTTTTTTTAGCTAAGTCAATATTTTATTCATTAAAGATGTGCATTGAAAAAAAATCATAACCCGATGATCAGTAGTGCAGTTTGTTATTTTGATGTTAATCCATTTTAACTCTATAAACATTAATTTGAGGTAGAAATTGATATTTTACTATCATTTTATTCAAGAGTGATATTGCAAAAACAAATGTATAAGTAAAATATGTAAACTTCAGATACTAAGTAATACACACCATGCAGTTTAAACTATGCTCATGTTATTAATTTAAATTAGATAATTTCGACTTTAATGAACGTCCTCATGTTGGTTTATACTTGAAACTTTCAAGACATACATTTTTTGAGATGTCTCATATTCAAGTCCTGAGTCGAGCTTTCAAATAAGTATATATATATATAGTGGTTCGAAGCTTCGATTTTCTAATTAAAAAAAATAAATGAATAAGTAAAAATTTGTATAAATGTTATCTATCATATTTCATTCACATCGGTTGGGAAGGAGAGCGAAGCACCGCTTATAAAGGGTGTGGACACCTTTCCCTACAAAACTTATTTTCCCCGGAGAAAAGTAAACTTATGAGGCTAGTGGACCAAAGTGAACAATATCTTAACTAGCGATGGGTCGGGCTGTTACACATGTGACACTCACTTAAGTATTAAACACTAAGGTAAGAATCAAATCATACATCCCACAACCATCAAAAGGATGAAAAGGGCACAAATAAATAAAGCAAATAAGCAAAACTTGGGGGGGCTCAAGTCTCCAACACCAACTTAAGAATTTCAAAATCATAATGACAATAATTGAGTGGCATTGTAACTTTTGTTCAAAGCCTCAAACAAAAAGACAATATTTCCCTCATTTTTAGGTCACTTCACGTGACACTCAAATTGTAATAAACAAAGCCAAAGCCCCTGAAATAATGTCTCTCCTATAATACTTTCGTATTTACAAAATTAATTCTAATGCATAGTTTCAATAACAAGTATTATACATGATAGACTAAAGTAAGCTCAGTTCATAGACTAAAGGTATTAAATTTCTTATTCTAAATATTATAAATTAAATATTTGTTTTCAAAGGTCAAAAGGTTTGAATTATCTACCTTAGGTTAAAATAATTAAATTATTATTATTATTATTATTATTATATACATGGGTGATAAGAGAAATAAACTGAAAATATAACTGTTTCCTGCTCAAATACATTTTGTTTGCTAAATTAATATTATAATAATTGCTACAAAAATATTAAGGATGAGTATTGAAGCTAAGTTCACTAAATTAACTTTGATATGTATACCTAATGACTTAGAGGTCTTGAGTTCGGGTCTTCAACACCCCCGATTGTTGTAATCTCAAAAGAAAAAATTAACTTTGATAATATGAAAAAAAAAAAATATATATATTGAGCTGACTAATCAATAATTTCAATAAAGTAGCACACAAACCCTCCATTCACACAAAACAACACAAGTATTTTTAAAAATTCATAGCTACCTTTAGAAAAACCTTAAAATAAGATGCTCTTATCTACAAATTTATTTATAAGTTTTATCCATATTTTTCATTGTTTATTCAAATGTATAGAAAAGGAAATAAGTATGTATCCATAGTTTTACTTGATAGAGTTTTAAATCTAGTGTTTTGACTGACAAAGTTATACTCAGCTCACTAAAATACAAAGAAGACTATAATATATCTAAAAAAAAAAAAAAAACTATTATAACTAAAATAACATCTCTATAAATTAATTCCTAAAAAATAAAACATCACTATAAATTAAACTGTACCGTTTTAAAATTGAAGACGAAATTTAAATTACCACAAAAAAGTTGAAACCATCGTGGGGTGGTCAAATTATTCATAAAAGGCCTTGAATGCATAAGGTGATGAGTTTAAATCCCGACGGTATGGCCCGAAGTGCGCTTGTGCATGCATGCTGGCCCGATGGACTTACAAAAAAAAGAAAAATAATAATAATGTAAAAGTGACATTAATTATTAAATATAGATTGAGAAAGTTTTAGGAGTTGCGCTTTTTGACCTATAAAATAGAAAAGTATAAACGGCGCACTGTGGTAAGTGCTTCTAAATTCAAGGATCGCCTAGAGAAACTCCACGTGGAATCTTTGCACGTGGCTTTTATTCTAAAAGGGGAAAATTAATAATATATTGTATATTTCAAATAATAAAAGCGAAAAAAACTTTAATATGGGCCTAGTACACGGCCCATTAGTTTAATTTGTTGGGCCTTATTTACTGTATAAAACCTTGGGCTTTTACTGGCCGCTACTAGCTAGAGTCCTACAATGGGCCCAATTGAGGACTAATGATTTAAGTTTAAATTTATCGGATTGATATCTTTTTTTTTTTTAAACAGTCAAATGTGTCTCCAGCTTTCAAATTTGTGTCAAATAAATTATTTTTTAAATTTATGGAACTTTTCGTTTTATGTCAAATAGGTGTTTATATGATAATTAGGGTAATGCATTATGAACCGCATAATAGTAATGTTTTATGTCAAAACAAAATGATTAGGGTAATACAATATCAATGATTATGGTAATACAATGTCAAAAGGAAACGATAATGTTTGGATCAACCCAAAGATTTAGAAACAACCCAACTAGACCCTATATTTTTGGGTTGGGTATAAAAATTTAGCTAAAAATTGTTTAAATCTCCGACTATGAAACTCCAAATCAAAAGATATAGGGTGTATGTTTAACTATAAAGCTAAATTTGTAAAGAAGATGATTTTTTTTTTAATAAAATATAAGAATTAATTTTGAATTTTAAAAAATATTCTTTTTTTTTTTTTTTTTTAATTTGAAAAATATTTTACTTAACTTATAAAAGATTAGGTAAATTGTGGAGAGAAAATAGTTTTGAGAAAGATGAGAATTTTCTTATAAGCAGCCACAACAAAAAAAAGAAAAGAAAAGAGGGCAGGAAAATGAAAAAAAAAAACAAAAAACAAAAAACAAAAAAAGCAAAATAAATGAAGGTGGCAGCAATGGGAAGAAAAGTAAGAAAACCAAGCCTCAAACCATGGTCTTCAACTTTCACAATCAAATCTACGACACTAGGCCATCAGTGCCTTTGCATGTAATCAATAAGTATAATAGTATATATTTCACTTTCGGTTCCGGGTTGAACCAAGCCCAAAACTAGTGAACCCGCGAACCAATCTGAAAAAACGGGTTTCTTAAAAATTTAGTCCAATCTAAATTAAAAAAAAAAAAAACTCATTCCCTATAATTTGGTTGTTTGGTTATCGATTTTTTTGTACACCCCTAATTCAATATAAATAATCTCCATTGAAGATTTAAAAAACTGCTCAAAGGTAGCTTATCAATCAATAGAACCTATGGTCTGTGATGTTTGGATGAACCCACAAAAGTGAAACAACCAAAAATTTGAGTTTTTTGGGCATCAAGGTTAAACCAAAATGAAAAGAAAATTACCTGGGCATCGAGGTTAAACCACAAAAGTGAAACAATCAATTTTCTCCTTCTCCCAAATTCTACTAAAAAAATAAGTTATTATTAACGGTGTTTGAAGGATAGACTATTATAATAAAGTTATGATAAATAGTGCTTGAGGGATAATAAATGATGGGTCAAACTTGGGTTATCTTATTA
Source organism: Sicyos baderoa (assembly GCA_037832685.1). NCBI lineage: Eukaryota > Viridiplantae > Streptophyta > Magnoliopsida > Cucurbitales > Cucurbitaceae > Sicyos > Sicyos baderoa. The sequence continues at coordinate 2,828,517 of JBBMEF010000022.1, read as the reverse complement.
TACCAAACTCTCGAGGTCCTTCTACACCTTACGGTCGAGGTCCTTCTCCCATCGAGCAGGTCCGCACCTTTGGAACGGCCGTTTACCTACCACCCCCATTAAAAAAACCAACTTAAAAAGGTAATAAATATTAGTTTCTAGTGAATTTTGAAGGTGAAAGTGAAAAAAAAGAAAAAAAAAGAAAAGAAAGAAAAACAGTGTCGTCAACCGTTGAAACTTGAAACCATTAACCCCTTGTTGTAAATTAGGGTTTTAAGAATTGGCGCCTCGACTTCGTAATTTGTAGTCGAAGCTCGATCCAATCGCGTGATCGGGAAAATGGCAGCTGTTGGGGCATCAAGGATTGGATCGATTCTACCTCGGCCGGTGACATTTGTGACCGGCAACGCCAAGAAGCTCGAGGAAGTTCGCGAGATCTTGGGCACCTCTGTTCCATTTCGGTCTCTCAAGCTTGATCGTTCGTTCCGTTCTCTCTTTCATTTCATTCTAATTTTTCGATTTCTGTATTATTGTTTAAGCTTGTTGGGTTGTTACAATCAGTGCCGGAGTTGCAAGGCGAGCCCGAAGCCATATCGAAAGAGAAAGCTCGTTTGGCTGCTATCCAGGTGCAATTTCTTCTTTATTTTCTGTTATTTGATTAAGAACCACTTCAGATGAATCAAAAAAAGAAAAAAAAAAAAGAAGGGGGGATTTCTTTTATAATATTTGAG
>JBBMEF010000022.1:2805920-2820983 GCA_037832685.1 Sicyos baderoa | reverse complement strand
AAAAAAAAAAAAAAAAAAAATATATATATATATATATATATATATATATTTATATATATATATTTATATATTTAAACAAGATCTAGAGGAAAAATCTAAGGCCGGTGATGTAAGTAGAAGTATATTTAATAGTTTTTATTTATAATAATTCAATTATGATATTTGGGATTTAAGAATTTGAACTTTGGGAACTCTTGATTGATGATACATGTCATTTACCCCTAAATTAAGCTTGGTTTGACATTGACTGTGTAATAGTTGAAGATTGATAAATAGATTTAGATATTCAAGGTGACATGTTTAAAAATTAAAATAGTTTATATTTCTTTTTGTAATGCTCTCTCTTATATTTGGTGAGTGGATGGCATATATTTCATGTATTTTGTGAGTTATTTTGATTTCAAGACTTTTAAATGTCCCATTTTTGCGTATGTACTTAAAAGAAAAAAAGAAAACTATAGCTGGTTTTTATGGTAGGTTATTAATTTTTCTTTAAAAAAGTTGCTCCCTGTGAACCTTTTCTTTTATAAGTTATAGAAATACGTTCACATTTAATAATTTTTTGTATTAAAATTATTCATTATTCAACCAATTTTTAATTTATTTCTTCTTCTTTGGTGTATGTTCTAATATTAGACTATTGGAAGTTGAAGAACTAAATTAGAATAAATCTAAATTACATGAACTAAAATGATATTTTAATCGATAAGGTATTACTTATTGCAATATCTATTATTCTTACAATGTCAACCATTTTGATATATGCCAATGAAAAGATAAAATATTTTAAATGTCATGAAAATGATTATTCTATTGGAATTCATCACTTTCCTTATATGGTCTAATGTTTGATGACCTACAACAAAGGGCACGTAATTTTACTTGACTTCTAATTTGACCAGTCCAAGAAATCTGAATGTGCATGTATTAATCCTAAAAGTATTTTTTTGGATAAGTTTTGTGGATGTAACTTGGCATTGATAAATTCAAATATTAATTGAAAAGTGCTTATAACAGTATAATTAAGGAAGCTTTTTTTTTTTTTTTCTTCTTTAGTCTAAATTGGGGGAGGGAGAATCACAAATCCTACAAAGAGGGTACTACTACTCTCAAATAAATGGGAGCCAAATATCGATTATGAGAGTCGAAATCGTGACCATGATGTTGAATTGGATTTTCACGAAACAATAAAACCATTAGGTCATTGTCTCTTTCAGTCTTATTATTTACTTGGTCATATGAATCTTTAGAATAACCCTAGCATATAAAGTATTTGTCAAAGTAAAAATTCACATGTACTTCCTTTGAAATGGAAAATTTGTGCTACACAAATGTTAGTAACTGAAAAATTATCTTATGTGGCCAAACCCAAAATGAAGTTTATGTCAAAATTTTCACAGCTAGTATTGTCTTAATTGAAATTAACTGTTATTATATTTCCAACTACTTTAAAATTGAAAAGAGTATCAAAATTTCAAGCTTTATTGGCAAGGGAAGGCCATAAAAATGAAAGAAAATGGGGCAATGATGATGACTTGGTAGCACATGTGGGTTGGCACATGTAATAATCATCAACTGCCACACTAAATGAAAGTGATTGTCAAAAACAACATAATCTTATTGAATATTGAGTATAAAAAAGTTCTAAAATCTCTTGCTTTAACTGTAAAAGTGATCACTCCACAATTTAATTGGCTTGGTTTCTTTTGTTTTAGAAAGGTAATTTAGTTCAAATCACACTTTACTTCATAAATTTATTTTCATCTTTTTAACCTTTTTCTTTTGAATGTGAATGCAGAACTTTTTGTTTGAGCAAGTGAATGTAAAACTTTGAGTGTTAAGTCCTAACAAGTAATTTATTAAATCGTAGAGTGGGAGAAAGTTCTAATCTTGTAACTCTAAAGTTTCTTTTATTATTAATATTAACCATGGTTAATTCCAAAAGTTTTTTTTTTTGTTTTTTTTAATCAAACTAATTCATTAATTAAGAAATCAAAATCTTACCTCTTTTAGATTTCTTACCTCTTAACTCTCGGAGAAACAAATGACAAAAAAGAATGGACTAGACCCTCCAACTCCTACCTTGAGCCTAGTCCACATGTTGGACTATAACCAAATAAAAGACAAAAAATTATTTAATAAATAATTTAAAATAGGATATATGGCACCTTTCGATTCAACTAAACTACATAGAAGATTAAAAAATTCCAACATAAAGTGCCAATAACATATAGGCACCATGATACTGGTTGACGTTAAAGAGATTTGAGGATTAATTCGAACAACTTAATAACCATCAAAGAACAAGAACCTTTCAAAAGATAAGATAAAAACTTCAAAACCATAGAACAACGAAATCTTATTTTTATTTTCATATAATCATTTTGCTATTTTTTTTTATAGATTATAATGTTTTTGTTGGTTCTCATTTCAGATGACTAGAGTAAGAAGAACAACCAAGTTAATCTTGTATCCCAATTGTTAAACTAAAAAAAAATATTAATCTTGTCACTAAATGGGACCTATTATATATATTTAATTTGTCTATCCATAATGGTTTATATTTATGTTCTTTAAATGTTTATATTTATGTTTTTGTGAAAAGAAAATATGAGTTTTAGAACTGAATTTATTTCTCAACCCCCACATTGCAGCTCTACCTCCAATAATAAATAAAAGGGAGAAAAAGTAGGTGAAATAGGCAAGGGCATATCAACATATTTGCTATCATCTTTAGCAAACTTTTGCTTTGATAATTCAATGTTTGACAAACATACTATAACTTGTATCACTACATAGAACAAAGTGTGTAAAAAAGGAAAAAGGGAAAAAAAAAGAAAGGAAAATTACAAAAAAAGAAAGAAAAAAAAAACACTCAAGCATTCATATCCTATAGAAACCAAAAGACAAAACATAAGACAGAGAGTAACAATGATAGTTGAAGCAACTTAAAACTATAAGGGAATAAATGAACACCAAATGCAACGCTTCCACACCTGCTTGCTTAATTGGCGACCTTTTCAACTTGAAGCAGGCTGAGGTTGAGCGATTTCGGACTCTCGCAACAAACTGGGACGGGGCGAGTCGAAAAGGAACCGACTCGGTTACGAGACGAGAGATATAATGTACACTTGTTTTTAGATAGGATAGAAAGAGGGAGAGAGAGTTGGAAGGAGATATCAATTGATATGATATAAATATTGGAGTAAGGCTATTTGTAAGTAAATATCTGAGAAATTCACAGAAAAATAATAGAGGGAGTGTTCTGTGATCGGCGACGGGATCGGAATGCTAGCAAGCACGGCCTCTCCGGCAGTTAAGTGCACCAGCGTTGGATGTCATGGTACCAACCATGGATGAAGATTTAGCTCCCAAACTTGAGGCTCTGGCATAGCTAGCTGAGGCCCCTGCACCAGATGGAATGAAAAAGGCACCATTCAACAATAGGTCTCCCTCTGATCTCCAATTCCATCCTTTCCACTGGGATTCTGCTGTCTCAACCCTCTTGGTTACCTAAAAACCGTCGAGAAAGATTAGTATTGTTATACTATATCAGACTCGTCTTTTGCTCTGATATCACGTTAAAGTTATTACCGAACTCAAACGTTAACGGTATTTAGTACCTCTTTTGCGAACGGGTTGGTTGGAGCAGCATATCTGTTACCCTGGCTGTTGATGGTTGGATCCGCACTTCCGCCAATGGCGTACATCTCCCAGTGAGTATAGTCATTGTTGACCACATGGAAGTATCCGTGTCGACACCTAAATAGTTTCATAAAATTGATTCCATTTTGTTAATTGTTCTCTTTCTTATAAATGGCTAAATATTGTCATTTTGTAGACTAGAGATTAAATTGTACCTTGGCATTCTTTGGATTAGTCCTTCTCCAAAGTGATTGTAAGCAATGGTCACTTGCATTTGTTTATCTCTGAAGTAAGAATCACTGTGCCCCAATAGCATTACCTGATAAATAAACACATATTGTGATACCATGTGTTAGGAAAGAATCGTAAACAACAATCAAGAATAAGAAAACACGAAACAAAATACGAATTGAAGTAGATGGATGAAATGAAGATACCTCATTGTGGTGGGTGAAGTAATTGTTGGAGATTGTAAGTGCAGTGGATCCCATGACAGCATCAACAAGGCCATCAGCACAATTAGAGAGTGAATTGTGATCGATCCAAATGTGGCTCGACCCGAAAATGGAAATGGCATCTCCATCCGCCATTGTTCTCCACCCGTAGTGGCTGGGTGAGCTCCTAACCATGGCGTTCCCAGTGGGCTTGCAGTCATGGATGTTCAGACCATGGACAATAACATTGGTCACAAACTGGATTGTGAGGCAAGCACCATTAGCAATGTGAACATTGGTCCCACGAGCATCAATTGTCTTGAAGCTGTTCATGATCAGCTCCTGTTTCAGCTGAATCACCATGTCTCTTTTGAACACAATCCAGAGAGGTTCATCCTGAATGACGGCATAACGCAAAGTGCCTGGCCTTGGGTTGACAGGGTCGTCGTCGCCAGAATCGGTTACGACGTAAAATTGACCATCGCGACCGCCGATGGCGTTTCGGCCAAAGCCAATGCCACAATCTGCCAGTCGTTTGCGGTTCTGTTGCCAATTCGGGTCGCAACGCCAGCAGTCATCGATCGGATTACCGGTCCCACACGAGAAGAAACCAAGCTCCCTCCTAGCAGTGGCATTGCGGATACTCCTGATCATGTGTATTGTTCAGACAGTTAATATTGGACGTTATAAAACTTTTACAGACATAATCAGCACATTATTGACAGAAACAACAGCAGAAACTCTTGTTTGCAGCGTCGGTGGGGCAAATTTTAGATAAAAATTTAATTTTTTTAAAAAAGGGAGATAATGGAAGCCATAGAGAATAAAGCAAATCCCATTTGGCAATTAGTGAAGGATACTTCAGTTTGATGGGTGAAAGTTTGGTGGCCATTTTTTTCGGGTCCTTGTCGCCTATTGGGCCACTCAAGGGCAGGGCAGGGCAGTTGCCACTCGCAATAAACTCGTCCAAATCAACTTAAAGTTCATGTGCCACATTTTACAAGTCCACATGGACTGAATAACAAGATCCTAGAAACTAAATACATCCACATCTAACTGTCCTGTTCCGAAATAACACCAACAGGTAAAAGCAGAATGAAATAAACACCAATTATGACACACACCTAAATGGAAATCTTAGCCGTTGTTTAAGAGACGAAAGATGAAATTAGTTATTCCAACTTTGGAATCAAGAGGACCTTAGGGTGCAGTCATAAGTTCAATCCATGATAGTCACTTATCTAAAAATTAATTTCTTGGCATCCAACTATTATAGGGTCAGATAATGTCTCGTGATATTAGTCGAGGTGCGTGAAAGTTAACTTGGACAGTCATGGATATAAAAAAAAAAAGGCCATAGGCATATTATTTGCCATCTTTTTAAGGTAGGGTCAGATGGATAGGTTAATTTTCCATAAATATTTGAACCTAAAAGACCAGCTTTGGGGCCGTTAAGCCTAATCCACACCCACATAGTTTCCCGACAGATAATCCAAATTCTAGACCATTCATAGTACAAATTCACTTTTGTAGTCTATATGAAGAGGGAAAATGGACCCACATGTCAACCATGGCAGCAATCTCTTCAGGGTTGTCAACGGCATGCTTATTACCGTGAGCTTCAACATCGTCCAACCTGAAATTACCATCCCATGTATCAGATCCAATAGAAAAAAAGGACTCTAAAGGAAAGAAGAAACGAAGAATAATAATTTAAAACCAACAACCATTATTAATGGTTAAAAGAAACTTAAAAAACTGAAGAGAAGATTTGGATGAATGAAAATAAGAATACAAAATATAAAAAAGAATATTGTTAGGAGAATGATTATCAAAAGAATAAAAAGTATATAATAACGCCGAAGAAAATAAAACAATGAATATGAAGAAAACAGAAAAATAGTAATATGAACTTATAAAAAAGTTAAAGAATAAGGTTATGAGGATAATAATTTTGCATAAAATCATCTAATTCTCATTCTCCTCATTTGATCACATTGCCTAGAAAACATAAAGGTTTAATCTATGTTCCTCACCTATCTAAAAATAAATTTTCTTCTCATCTTAATATTATAAGGTTAGGCTGATAATTGAGGTCCCATAAAACTACCATATCAAAAAGAAATTAAAACCGACAGTTGATATTGATTAGAGGCAGGGACAATAATGCAGTGTGACCAGGACAGAGGCACATGCAATTAGAGGAAACCCCAACAAAGCGAGTGCAAAAAGAGAGAGAGAGTGATGTAACGCGTTTTTCCTGATCACATCACGTACCACAATCAAATTTGTGCTTCACTCAAAGGTCTAAAAAGATATTCATATGAAAAAAAATCGTCAAAAGGGACTTTTTCTATGAGCGAATACAGAGCAGATAAAAGCCCATTTTCACAAAAACAGATATCACAAATCAAAGTGGTCGTAGTCTTTTTGTCACTCCAAATAACTCAAAAAGAAAAGAAAAAAAATATATTTAAGTGATACTCGAACATGACTAAGAAAATAATGCTCATATACGAGTCACATCTTACTTTAATTTAAATATAAAACATAATAAAGAAAACTAGAACATTATTTTTTAGGTCATGCCGACCAATTAAATATTTCTCGAAAAAAAAGTTGCAAATCTGGGAGAGGCTCAAATTTGTGAATGGAGGAGAGGAATCAAATTTAACAGGTAACAAAATAAACGGTTCAGATCGAGGGATCTAGATCTAAACGATGGAGATTGGTGCAAGAATTGGGAGAAAAAATAGTACAAGATGAAAGCCAAACAGAGAAATAAACAACTAAAGAAGGCTATAAAACAGACGGCTGAGATCAGTTAAGTATCAACATCGGAAGGGGGATTTGGTTAGGTATTTGTATCTGCCGTATTTAATCTCCTACTGAATTATTCACAGAAAATAAAAGAGGAAAAATCAGAAAAAAAATAATTAATAATTAATAATTCACCTCACTGCCATTGATGAGTTGCTTGAGCTCTGCAATTTCTCAGCTGCTCCATTCCTGCTAAGTTTATTGAACTCAAAAGTTAAAAACAGCGAAATTAAAGTTCGAAAATAGCAATTATACTAAAATGTTCGTTAGGTCGAAATGTACAATACAATAAATTATACACTCCTGAAATCGATTCCAAGGACGAGCAATTTTCTCGAAGGAAACATAAATTCAGGATTCGTAAATGAGAAGCAAAAAGAAAGAAGAAAAACTCCGAGTCAAACAGCATTAACGAAACTAATGAATTGAAGAATCTTCAAGCCTAGAAAACAACAATACTCTAAAATCGCGACAAAATCAAGCGTCGATTCACATAATGTGGCTAAAATTCAATGCCGAATCATGAAGAACAACAGAGAAAACTCGGATCCACTACATACAGAGCAAACAACAGAAAAGGAATTGGATAAACTCCATGAATTGTAGAGAGAAATGGAGAGATTCATACTCAATTTCAGGAATCTCTTTGGGAACTCTGGCGGCGATTGCTCCTCCGATGAACAACATGAACACGGCGAGAAGAAACAACCGAATCCATCCTCCAGATTCCGCCATTGTCATTGCCATTTCTTCAACTTCGATTCCTTTTTTTGCGTTCGTAATGTGAACGCAAATGTTCAGAAATGAGAACGACGACGAAGAAGAAGAAGATGGAGAATGCTCTAATGGGGTATGGCTTTTCTTTATAGACTTTCTTTTTAAAAATTAAAAAAATAAATAAATAAATAACTAATCCAACCGACGTCAACTCCGTTAACTCGCGCCATTTTAATTTTTACTGCTTATTTCCAATTTTACCCTCGCGCTACGTATGTCACCACTGTGCTCCTTTCGCACGTGCGAACGACGTCGGCATCCAAGTGCCCCATTTTATCCACCCGTTACTTTGGACGGTTTGTAAACGTTGACCCTTTGACTATCGAACACTGGTCCGTCACCATAATATGAACAAGTTTTTCTCTTCATTTAATATGACTCGATAGGTGAGTGGCTCAATAGTTTCGATTCTTATAATCGATAATCCTTCCCTCAACTTGTATTAAAAATATATATATAATATGAGTTGATTTTTTTTTTTTTTTTGTTGGAGTATTGCAATAAATTTGACTAAAAATTATTTTTTTTATATTATTATTTTAATTATATGCTTACCATTTCATTTAATTTTTAAGATATTATTGACTTATATATTTATTTTATTTTTTTCGATAATGTTGAGATGTATAAAAATTCAAACATAAAATCTCTTAATTATTAGGTTATATAAGATGTTATTAGAGTTCAAATATCTATCCCGAAGTAAGAAGTCTAATATTTTCTCTTTACCCTCACACAATATTTAATTTTAAAAGAAAACTTCCAAACATCACCTAGAATTAGATAATCATTAAAAAAAATAAAATTACCATACATGTAACTTAAAAATATATGTCTCTTAGGAGCGATTAGGTTGAAATAATGAACTCTAAGATATATGCTAGTACTTAAATTATAAAATTCTTTAAAATATCCTATTGTCCCACACACACATACATATATATAAATAATATTTGTTTGATCGTAATATTGTTCGATATCTTCATAGTTGTCGATGTAAAAAGAACATTTAGTCGAAAAACAAAGAGTATTGCCATGTATAGGATGATAATGTCTTTCCTACAATTAATTTTTTTTAGTTTAATTTACCTAGTTAGATTGACATTTTTATGTCAATAAAAGCATAGCTTTATTGACGTCTTGTACAATTAGTAATTATGAGGTTACAAATCTCCATTTCTCAATCTTTTTGTATATTAGAAAACAAAAAAAAAAGATTGTCATCTTTATACTTTGATAAAAATGAAATCTTTATTGTCTAACCATTAGGGAGGAAGTTACTGTTTTTTTTTAATACAAATTAGAGGAGAGTGTTACAAATACAGATTCTTCCAAAAAGTAGTTACCTTAGAAAAAAAAAAAAATAAATAAAACAATAAGCGATGAAGATTATACTGTACGGATATCTAAAGTGGTAACTAATATTTTACCCTTTTTTATAATAGTATTTTATCCAATAAACAAAGTTTGAATTGATAATTCATTTCGATTTATTCTTTTTAATGACAATTGTTTAATTATGTTGACAGTATGACAAAATCCTTTTGAATTATTAAAAAAATAAAATAAATAATTTTGATTAAAGAAAGCATATGGGATGGAAAATGTACGAAGGGAATTACGGAAAAATGGTGATGTTTGCTGAGATTGAGGAATGAAAATGAGAGGATGGGAAAATAATAAAAACAAAATAATGTAATTAATTATTACTTTTATTATAATTAAAGTAACGTTATAATGGTTGGGGTTGTTTGGTTGACACGTAATATTATTCCCGTCGCCAATCACGGGGGAACAATTGAGTCACGCTTTGACTCAGCCGAGTCAGCAGCAGGTCGCCAATCAAGGGATTTATTTGGCTTACAGCTTCCACCTCCTTAATTAATTTAATTTCTATTTATTTTATATATGTGATTTTTTTTTTAAATAAAATTTATATATTTTTTTAATATATATATATATTTACATGTTAAAGTATCTATAATTCCAATTGACATTAAGTGTTTAGAAAAGTTGTACAAATCGTTCTTAAGTATGATAAATAACAATTACACCTTTAAATTTATAAGTAAGATACTATTGGTTTAAAATTTATCAAATTAATTTAGAAAAATGAGACAAAGATTGAGGAAGAAGAGAGGTAGAGACATTTAAAACAAAAAAAAAAAATACAATTTTAACCTTTCATATATATTTTACTTAAATTGGACATAGGATGTTGATTGCAACACAATATTAAAACTTGAAAAGATGTAATTGATTTAACTACAAGTTTAAGGGTGTAATTGTAACAAACAGTGTTCGTAGCACTAGAAAAAATACTTCAATGGGAGAGTAAAAACTATACGTAGGAAATTAATAGATCAAAATCATGACCATAAGGTTAAAATGAATTACCACAATTCAAGATAATCAATGCACCACTAACCAAATTGATATTTTTTGTTTTTGTTACTTTATTATAGGTGCGATAAAAAATGACAAATATATTTTTAATTTAAACGAAACTTGGTTATACTTTATAGTTAATAGGCTGTTTGTAAAAAAAAGTTTCGTATCATTTATTACCAAAAGAAAATAATTGAAACGTAATTATTGTTTTTCTCTCCTTTGATTCTTATATACGTTACATTTAAAAAAATTATGATACACGTGACCTTTATAAACCAGCCAAATTTGCTTCTCTTACAAAAGTATTGTACTTGCAAATAATTGTGTAGGCATTTACTGCCCATGACATAAATAAATATTTAATTAATTAAATTACATTTTAATGAATATAACGAAATTTATAGTTCAAATTTATATACTAAAAAAAAGGTTACTTTGTAAGAGAGTTCCTTTTTAACATATTTTTTAAAAGAAAAATTGATTTCTGAGTGTGTTTTGGGTAATAGGAATCATAATGAGGAGGAGAATAAGAAGGAAAATGATTATGAAGAGAATAGTTATTTGTGTTTGAAGTGAAAGTAATGGTTATCGACAGAATGATTATTTGTGTTTGAGAAAAATAATCAATAAAAATAATGATTATGAGAAAAATAAAATAATGGTAATGATGTGAGTAAAAAAGTTATTGGAGAGAGAATAAAAAGTAGTTAATGTTAGCAGGAAAATAAAAAAAATAAAAAAAATAAAAAATACAATTATAGGGTAGTGATTTCCGGTGGCTCAAACACGAGTAATCATCTCCATTTTCAATCTCACTTTTATTTTTGGTGGCCCAAACACCTCCTTAGAAATGAACAATCAAACCCAAGTGACCCTCATAATTGAGAAGTTGAAATATAGAGCTTTGCCATCATCTTCATACAAATTCTACACAACATTAGGATTTACCAACAAGCAAAGGACCATTGATTATGTGGGGTTTAAACCCATCAAAACAAGTAACTGGTTTTGGATTTTGACTTCTTATAATCTATTGCTTAAAAAAAATAATAATAATAATAATAAATAAATAATAGTTGAAGGCATATCATAATAGTAAACCTCAAATTATTGATTGATGTGGGTCCTAATTTTCTCTAGGACTAGAAACAAAATTATTAATTTTACAACACTAACTAAATCCATTCGTAACCAACCAGACGAGAGAAAAAGCTGGTATGACATAAATTATATATAGTTAATAAAAAAATGTTATACATTCCAATCTCTCACCTTTGATTATTGATGAATTAAGCCAACAATAGTATAGCTCTACTAGCATCTTCTACGAACTAGTAACTATAATGCTACCGTTCGAATCTCCCTTCTCCCATATTAATGTATAAAAAAAAAAAATTGATAGAAATTTTAAAAAAAATGCACAGGATTATTTATTGGTTGTACTCCACGAGAAAATCATTCACAAGCTTGATTAATATAATTTTTTGGTGAAAAATGTTAAATCTCTCTTTCTTATTTTTTTTCTTTTTTTTTTTCCTAGTAGTTGTGTAAATGATAGGATAGTTAAAAAAAATTGAGACATATCCTCCAGCCTTACAAAATAGGATAATTTTGATGGAAATTTCTAATTAAAACAATTTTTAAAGTACACGAGACTGAATTGTTGACAAAATTTACGAACTAAATTGCTTCAAATTAAAAAAAAAAAAAGAAAAAGAAAAAAAAGAGGCCTAAATGGTTAAATACTAAAGTTTTTTCATAAAAAAAAATAGGGATAAAAATGTAAATAATGGTAAAATTGAGTTTATGCCCTTATAAATTAAAGACAAAGTGTGATTAGCTTAAAACCATGGGTGTCTAAATCTTGTCTCAAAGTGTGGTAGCCTAGTGAAATACCATGTTTTTGTTTTTGTTTTTATTTTTAATAGTTTGACTAAAACTCAAAATTTTTCATTTGCCTGTTTCCTCTTTTAATTTTTTTTTCCTCTTTAAAAGAAACTATAATTCTCCTCTATTTTAAAGCAAAACACCAATGAATTGGGGCTTTTGAGCTGCCTCCCATTCACTTTTTTGCTCTCTTGGCCATGCCTTGTCTCAAAATTACCTACATTGTTCCCTTTTGCAATTAATTATTTCCCCATTGGATTGTGAATCAAAATTGGGACCAAAAAATAAAATTTACATCAATCAATTCACTACAAGAAAAACTATCAAAAGCGAAAAAATTGTGTTTCCATAACGTTGGCGTAAATCACCTATTCCAACGTTTTATTTTAACGTCGTAGAAACAAAGCTACGTTGACGGTTGTATAAAACCGTCGTCGAAATATATTTATGGCGACGATATCAAACCGTTGGCGTAGCTTAAGTGAAAACAACTCTTTCACTCCAACAAAAATATAGCTCAAGTGATATGATGTATGATCAATTAAGAGATTATGTTGTTCAAATCTTCATCTTAAAATGTTTTTGATCTATTTTATTAAAAAAAAAAAGAAAAAAAAAACCTTTTTCCTACACCCTGTTTGAAAATAAAGGTAAAAAAAGTCAATTACCCTTTTGGTTCTTAAAATTTTAAATTAGTTTCTACCTAGCTCCTAGATGGTTAAATCTAACACCTTTTATTTTTAGATTAATTTAAATTACATTCAAAAAGAAAAAAGAAACAAAAAAGATTAATTTAAATATAGTTTCTCTGTAGTTCTTGAATTTTAAGTAAACCTAAGCAATATCTTCCTAAACTCGTATGTCACTAGAAACATAATTCAAATCTCATTAACCAAAAGATATGTTTTAGTTGTCTTCGGGCTTAGCTTTTGTGAAATTTTTATTTAATATTTGTTTCGAAATTAAATATTTTTATTCCTAATATTTCAATAATATATTCAATTTTAGTTATCTTACGCAATGAAATATTGACTAACCCAATGATTACATAAAATAAAGACATAGGGATCAAGTATAAAAATATTTAATTTCAGTATTTGAAACAATAATGTTTAATTTTCAAACATAGGGATCAAGTAGATAATTCACCAAAAATCTAGGGACTGATATATAAAGTACTTTTCTCTAAAAATAAATAAATTCAAATTGTAGTAGCCAACGGTGTGTGGGAAAATAGAGAGGACATATTTTAGGAGAAACCTAATATGCGTTTTAAACACGACCTTACTGGTTAATTTCTAAAAGTTAATTTCACATATTGGAGAGGGGTTTGTATATATTTTAAGAATAGTGCACGGATAAGCGAGGAGTTGATGATCTTATTTGATGTTAATCTATTTCAATTCGATATTTGGCTTACTAGTAGAAATTCGGGTATCAATGGCAGGTAAATATCGCCATAATAAGATATTTATGGCGGCTTGTTGTCCGCCATGAATACCGGTGACATCGATAACTATCGATGGCGCGCAACGAATTAATGGCGGGCACGCCCGCCATTGATTATTTATCATGGCATGCTTAAAATCGCCATCAATTACTATTCATTGTGCACTTTAGTCCGCCATGTAAACCATTCAATGACACATTTTGCCCGCCATGAATTCTAACAATTGTATCGGTTTATTAGTTTCTCTTCCCCCAATTGTATCGGTTTATTAGTTTCTCTTCCCCCAATTTATACTGAGAAAAAGAATGGTGTGACTATATGATCATCGTAAGTTTGTCTTTTTTTTTTCTTTTTAAATTCTAACAATACTTGGCTCGAATATTTGAATTTAAAAGTTGTTGATACTAAGTTATACACTATACTAATTGAACTAAGTTCGTGTTAACTTTTTAGTGTCAAATTTGTATTTTTAAAATTCCTACTAGTATTCTTTTTTTATTTTTTTAAAAATGAATTTCTACTAGTATTAATTATCTTATATTCTCACAAAAGTAACAAGCTTTCTTGACATTAAAAAAATACAGAAAATTTATGAAGTAGTTGGCATTGAACTCAAATTAAAGAATATGAGAAAATTTAGTTGACAAAGGCGTGTGAGTTCTCATTCTAGATCATAAATTTTGAAAAATAATCATTTAAAGCTATGGTTGAATTTTCCAAACTCTTCCGCCACAAAATTTGTTTGAACCACCAAATTTTGAAGAATAAATGCAAATAAATAGCTTTTTTTTCTTGAAAAAAAAAACAAATAAATAACTCAGAAGGGCACTTTTCCAAAAAAAAAAAAAAAAAAACTTAGAGGTGACTGTATATGACGTTTATAACTTATAGGGTGAGTGTTCGAACCCCTGTTCATATATTAGCTTAATAAATAAAATGTTTTTTTTTAGTACATAATAAATAAAATGTTAAAATTTTGAATTTTGATTAATTAAAAAAATAGTTTAACAACACTTACGGTGAAAAGATTCGAAAAATCATAAACATATTTATTATACTGGTTGAGATATTGTTGACAACGTTAAAATGGATTAATCTTAGGAAATTTGTTATGTATACTAATCTTAGGGTCATCTATTAGAATTATAGTATATTTTGATCAAAAATTAGTTTATATCAAAATTCTGAATAATTTAACTCAATCGAACTCAATCAAAATTAGTGATTGAACTCAATCAGTTTGCTTAGTGATTGAGCTCAACTGATTGAGTTCAATCACTAGTTATTGATTAAGTTCAATTGAGTTCAATCCCACAGAATTTTGGTATATGTATAATTATTTAAATTTTGTGCTATAGATGCAATTTTTTAGCTCATTTTTGTTATACATGAAAAATCCCCTTAATCTTAATATTTTTCTGAAAATAAATATACTTAAGTAAAGCCTCAATATTTTATGGTTCAACAACAATCGAAGATAGAGATTCAAACACGGCATTTGATGGTAACATATTTATCTCAAGGTAGGATTGTTGGGATATATGCAAACAAAATATCCCTTATTAGTTAGATGAGAGAAAGATATTGTTATGATTGTTTGCATCGAATAGAGCAGGGTCGCAGCTAAAAGAGATTTGAGAATAACAATAATAATGAAGA
>JBBMEF010000022.1:2779082-2802542 GCA_037832685.1 Sicyos baderoa | reverse complement strand
GCCTGGCATCCTCCATGGTACAATAGCTATTCTTCCCATTACCAGGAATTCGAATGCATGCGCCAAGAGATGGAACAACTTCTTTACGAGCATCGTGTCGATATCGTTTTTTCTGGTCATGTAAGTTTCAAGACTTTCTTGGATCAGAAATCTTCATGTTAGTTGTTCCCTAGGGGTGGAGCCTTAAGGGTGTGCTCCCCTGTGGAGATTAATTTTCCAGGTAACCCCAAATTTCACCTCCGCTTCCAATGTTGTCTCTCGGTATCTGGCTTTGGGACGGGCGTGGTTTCCTCTGGATTTAGAGGAGTGAAACTCCAAGTTCTCGGGTCATGAAAAAAATTCTTCGTGTTAGTTGCTTGATCTTCCCACTAGCCCTCCAGAGAGACAATAAGATCAGAAACGAACTACTTGCAGTCCTTTGTTGGTTAGATGAATATTTGATTGATTGTGACCTATCCATCACTGCTTTTCAGGTACATGCCTATGAGCGTATGAACAGAGTGTACAACTATACACTGGATCCTTGTGGCCCGGTTTATATAACAGTTGGAGATGGTGGAAACATCGAGAAGGTTGACGTGGACCATGCCGACGATCCTGGAAAATGTCCTTCAGCCGGTGATAACATTCCAGAATTCGGAGGAGTGTGTCATTTGAACTATTCTTCCGGTCCAGCAGTGGGAAAGTTTTGTTGGAACTCCCAACCTGAGTGGAGTGCTTTTAGAGAAAGCAGCTTTGGCCATGGAACGCTTGAGGTCATAACCTTTTGTTTGATATTCTGTCCTCAACTCCTTAGACCATTTTCCTCACAGGAGTTCATTTGACCTGCTCTCTTATTTGGTCTAAAAACATTGACGTGTATTATAGTTAATCAACAGTATTTAAAAGAAACATAATCAGTTTTCACATCCAGTTACGTAACTTTATACGATCTCCACATATAATGATTTCAAGTTTGATGCCACTAAATTGTCAGACTCGAAAAGTATTTCATTGAAAGAAAACAACCTTATTTTTAAATGTGTCCCTTGATATTGTACTCTTGTTGTCCCCAAGAGGTGGCACAGTGGTTGAAGACTTGGGCTTTGAAAGTATGCTTCCTTCAAAGTCCCTGGTTCGAGACTCACCTATGACATTACTTCTTCGATATCTCCGGTGCCTGGCTTAGGGACGGGTATGGTTACCCTTGTTTCAAAAGATACTGTACTCTTGTTGTGTTGTATGTGCTTAGCCAGGCAAAAGCAGCAAAATTGAACTTGTGTTATTTGTGGTTGTGCAGGTTACAAATTCAACGCATGCATTGTGGACTTGGCACCGGAATCAAGATGTGTACAAGGAAGATAGCCATGGAGATCAAGTATACATCGTCCGACAACCCGAGTTGTGCTCTCGAACTACCAAGGTTGCCTCTGTATCAAAACTATCTTGAATTGTTAGTGTTTATAATTATAGGTCCCTTATAAGCTGAAAAATGTTGGAGGTACAAACTGTTGGTGGTGGATCTAAGAGGTTACAAGTTTAATCTATGGTGGCCACCTACCTAAGAATTAATTTCTTATGGGTTACCCTGACAGCCAAATGTTGTAGAGTCAATAATCTTTCACGTACAAATAGTTGAGCTACATGTCAAACACTTGCAGATTATTTAAAATTAAAAAAAAATAAAATAAAAGAGTTTCTAGATGGCTTCTCTCTCTTCTTGCTATATCTTGAAATCATTTCAACTACACCTGATTTACAATTGCAAAATTCTGTCATTGGTTAAACAATGAGTTTCTAGATGGCTTGGTTCATATTTGGAAGTTACTTTAGAAATGATATTTTTGTGAAACTTGTTTGTTCATAAATGATTTATGAAGTGATTCTCAACCTATGAAAGTGATTTTAACCCTGATGTCCTAGCCAATCTTGTTATATTGTTCACATAAGGATCATGCTGTATTATACCTTGCTGAGCAGGTGGAATTGTAAGTAATACTCTTAGACCGCCGATTCCGAAATGCTGCGATCCCGAATGGAAGAAACTAATGGAAGAGTGTTGGTCACCTGAACCTGCAGCAAGACCATCATTCACAGAGATAACGAACCGACTTCTCGCAGCATATCGATAGCGCTCCAAATCAGAAAGAAGCCAAATGTAGCAAGTAGATGAAACATGTAAGTCATTATTCTTGAATTTGAAAAGGAGAAAAGAACAGAACAGAGCTTAAGCTTAAGCTATTATATGTAATTAATTAACTGGCTTGCTCAATCACCTAACCTTCATAGAGTTTGATATGATCCAAAAATCTGTATATACTGTTTACTATAATGCTAAAATTTCAAATTGCTGCAGTTCATGTTCTTGTGTGTTTGATCCTTCTAACTTTATGGTTTAATGTTTTTTTCTTTTTAATTTAACATTTGGAAGTGGGGGATTTAAATCTTGTAATTGGTTATTAATTGCTACTTAGATGAGAAAAGCTTGCCCTTTTACAAACAACCATCAATATGCATATAATATACTGTCTTAATTTTCACTAGGAAATGCATGGATGTTCTTTCAATGGGTTCTCAAATCATGTTTATCCAAAATTTATATTATAAAATTGTCAATATTTCATCCACTAATATCAACAAAAACAAAGGTTAAAGGTAAAAGTAACTCAAATTTTAGTTTAATAATAAAATAATAATAATAATAGGAACACAAAAAACATGTTTTAAAATGTAAGCACTACCTATAACTTGTCATTTTAAGCTGGTTAAGACAATATTAACAAAATAAATAGACAATATTAACAAAATAAATAAATAAATAGCCGATAATAGTCTAAAATTTATTTAAAAATTACTAGAAAAGTGAAAATATTTTAGACAGACAATATCCATGATTAGATTCGAATTCTATCTACAAATCAGAGAAAAAATCATTTATATATTCGTTAAAAATATTTATGGCTCTAATTCCCACTCGGATAATTCAAAAAAAAAAAAAGAGAGTACGATCAGAAGCTGACTAAGCTTTACATTAAGCTGATGTGGCAAGTTTCAGCATTACAATAAGCTGACATGGCAAATTGACTAAGTCAAAAGAAACCTGACATGGCATTCAAAAAAAGTAAAAATAAAAATCTCCCCCTCCCGTCGCCGTAGCCGGTTCCTCGCCGCCGGCGCAGATCAAACGCTCAAAAACCTATAAGCTTAGAAGCTTTAAACCTGGGGGGGCAGTCGGCGGCGGCGGCCATGGCTGTTTGGAACTCGAGCCGCTTGGATTCGTAAGCCCTAGAAGCTTCCTCGGCAGTATTGTAAGTGCCGAGCCAAATTCGAGCTCGTTTGAAGGGGTCGCGAATCTCAGCCGCCCATTTCCCCCATTTTCTCTGCCTTACTCCTCTGAATCGGCAGGCCGGTGCTCCGCTCGTTAGGGTTTGGGCCGAAACCCTAATTTTCTTCAGCGGCGGGGGTTTTCCGCCATTGTTGCTGTCCTGAGAAGAGCTCTGAGAGGGTTCTTCATCGATCGATTTGGAGGATTCGGAAGAGAGGAAAGGGAAGTGAATTTCTCGGACTATGCGCTTCGATTTGGAGGATTTGGTTTCGTCTCTTTCGTCGTTTTCGCTCGAAGATGAATCGGTTCCGTCTGGATCGTTGCAGATTACGCGGATTCTTCGACTCATTTTATCTGTTCTTCGAAGGGATTTGGATTTGGAATTTGGATTTTTTTTTTTTTTGAATTTTTTGAATTTGTTGGTTTGAATTGCGTAAGGTGTTTAATAATCGAGGCTATGCCATTTCTGGAGGAAAAAAAAGAGGAAGAATATTTCTTTTTAGATGCCGCATCAGCTTCTCTTTTTTTCTTTTTTCTTTTTTCTTTTTTCTTTTTTCTTTTTTCTTTTTTAATCAATGATTTTTTTTCATAACTTTTTCAACAATTTTAGAAATTATTGAATTTAAGTGAAACTTTTGAGAAATGGTGTAAGAGTGGGGTCCCTATGTGCACATTATTACTACATTGGTTGGAAAGAGAAATTAAATAAATTCTTAAAAAGTAGTCTAGAACTCATAAAGTGCTCCTATTTACTAAAGAATTATAAATTTGAAATTTTCAATAATAAGTTAATTCATTATGAAAAAATATATGATCATGAAACAAATTATATTTGTCAAAAAGTAAATTTATGTGAATGTGATCTCATTTTATTTTAAAGAAACTCGTGCATTTGATTTATTTTCGAGCGAAAATTGTAATGAAATGGTTGGAAAAGTGAAACTAAAGGCATGTAATTGGATTGATAAAAAAAAAAATCTAAAATAGTTATAAAAAGAAGATTAAATTACTAAAACTATTTCTAATTGGTCTCAATTTCATCTTTGAACTTAGAAAATTTTATTTAATTCATAACAAAAATATAATAGGTTGAATTTGTATGATTGGTTATATAAACATATTTGAACATACACAATTAAAATTATTATTTTTTTAAAAGCAAGCAAATACGTCTCTAAATTTTATGGAATAGCATTAATTTTATTTAAAAGAATCAATACATATTTAAAAAATAAAAAATAAAAAATAAAATACTAAACTAATATTAAACTTAGTTATAACATTGGTTTTTTAAAACAAATAAACGGAAGGAAAAAAAGCATAACGGAAGAAATAAAATAAAACAATTAAAACTTGAAAGTTAGTGCATTATGATACCAACTTGCCAATTGAGATGTCAATTCACCTTCATCTACTTATACAAAACTACAATATTTTAATAAATAGTTTGAATATAAAATATATTTTAATAATAAGTATTGGAAACTACAATACTGAAAAAATCCACTACAAACTATGCTGTTACAGCATTTTAGAAGCCTCTTTTGTATATATATATATATATATATATATATATATATATATATATAAATAAAAAGCATGTTAAAAGCTTCTTTTCTTAAAAAAAAAATAAATCAATAATTATTAAAAGCATGTAAGAAGCCTCAAACTATATTATGAGATTTTAAAATTTGAATATTAAAATAAAGTATTTAAAGGCTTTGGATAAAAGCAATTCAAATGAAATGATTACAATAAAAGAATATATGAAAAATAATGAATAACTCCGAGCAACAACTATATTTAAGGTGAAATAAATAGTTATTGATGAATCATTATAAGATCATTACTTGTATTTGTAGTAGTAAAATGAATAGAAAATAGATAAATAGTGACTAGGAGAGAAATGAATAGTGATTATAAGAAAAATGAATAGTGAATATGGAAAGAGTTGATAGTTGTTGATGACCCAAAAAAACAATATATATATTCCACATCTCTAATTGTCACCTTGCCCCCAAGTACCTCTTATGTAAACTAAAATTTTATAATTATTTAAAGCTGGAAATTTTAGTTTGTTCCCCAATTATATATATATTCCACATCTCTAATTGTCACCTTGCCCACATCTCTAATTGTCACCTTGCCCTAATTATTCAATTGCCCAAGCAAATTACCTGCATTTTCACATTAATGGCCACTTCATTCACAAAGTTTCTCATAATAATTAGCTTTTCTTGCTCTATGGCAATGGTTTAACCAACAAATTATAATAGCCTGCCACATATGTACAAATTATGAATCTTTTCAAAACCATGCCCACTCATTCAAGCTGGAAATTTTACTTTGTTCCCCAATGGAGAATTCCACCTTTGAAGTCTTACACTTCAGACAGCCTGAGCTCAAGCGCAAAACATCCCAACAAGCTATACGACGAGATGAAGGGAAAATTTGAAAATACGCAACGAGAGCATTGTTTTACGACGACCGTAGTCATCCGATAAATAACTGTTTATAAACTTTTTAACATCGTACGAAAACCGCTCTAAGGCGGGAGATGAACTCATCTCCACAAATTGAAAAACAATCTGTTACATGATCTCATCCAAAAGGTAGACAAGACAATGAGATAAATAAATGTGATTTACCTTTGCTGCACAAAAGAGTGAAAGAGTCTGCAGATTTGTTATACCCAAAAGTCACACCCCTAATATCAAGTGATTGACGACTTACATACCGGGCACGATGTTCGCCTCTGTAACCATGGATCAATGCACTGAAACCGAAAACAGAAAGTGAAGAGGTCAGTGATTATGGCTTGAAAAGAAGAGCGCCACTTCTATATTAAACATGCATACATCTTTATGAAATTTGTGAAAACATGGTAGATGGCGAATGACGTCTCCACTGGTCGGCGTATCGAGACAAATTGCACAAGCTTCTTCCATGTCAGTCTGAGGAAGACGGGAAACAAATCGTCAAAAGCAGATAAACCAGTAGGTCTGGTTGTCCAGAGAATTGAGTTATGATCAACAACAACAAAAAATACAATTCAAAAATGGATGCAGAACAACCACCTACCTGTACTGTAGATTGTGGCAAACGATCAATATGGTTGGTTGATGCGCCCGCATGGCGGTGATTGTTCTCGTCAAGGGATAGCAACATTTCATAATCATTCCTGCCAGAAATAATGAAGAAAAAAATATCATAAATCTAAAACAGCTGGTCAAAGGGGAATATCTTGATTTCAAAAGGCTGCAAAGATTAACTCCAATGCCAAGTAGCTGTCATTTTTAAGAACTCGACCTATAGAACAGATCCTATTCAAGTAAGGTCGAGTCTCTAACCTAGCATACTGGCCACACCTCTAGAGCATTTGAAACAGGACAAAATGTAATTACCTTACCCAAGATAACTTTCATTGATGAATGAAATATTGACAAGAAACCACTTGGAAATAGTTAATATTAAACTTTTCTGTAAGTTTTCAGTCTCAAGCCTAGGGTACTCTTCATTCAACTGAAACAAGTATAGAATGCCAATCCCCTATCCGTACAAAATATATTTTTTAAAGTGCTCAAAAGATCATATCACTATAATTTTGCAACAGAAATTCAAAATTATCTAAAAACATAAGTTATTATTTTTTTTCAAATATATTGAAATCTTACTCGGTAAAATCGCGATGGATGTGCAAGATGCCCCTGTTCACATCTTCCATACCTCCAACTACAGCCTCAAGAGCTTCCAATACATCAAGTCTCTGTATTCAAGGCGCAGTGTTCGGATAAGTAAAGGATAAACTATATCATTACAAACAACCGTCAGCAAGATATAGTCATCATACCATCAACAATCTGTTATATATATCTCGTCCATATTACAGGAAAAAAAATGTTGATTGATAAGAAAAATGTAGCCGGTTAACCTAGCACCAACGAAGATTAAAGTAATTACCATATCTAAATCCATATGCGTAGGAAAATTAACATTGCTTGGTCTAGTTGACACTCTATGAGAGCCTCCGAAAAATTGATTTCTTATCTGTGCCATTCGAGCAGAGTGGGTTACTCGAGTCCGCGTTCTATTAGAAGAATTTTGTGAAGATTGAGATCGAGTGCGTCTATTTGCCTGTGCTACCAATGAGCCCCTCTGACTCTGAACAAAAGAACCAATCATCTTTTAGATAGCAGATTGATAGAGAAAACATCAGAAATAAGAAAACATGATTGAACTGTACTAGTTAAAGAATGTTTTTATCACGTTTATTGTATATTTAAAAAACCAATAAAGAAAAAAGAAAGAAAGATCGAAGTATTTTAGGAAAACATGTTAGCTATCTTTCCACCAAACCTATGAAGAATATGTGTTTTAAGAACATACTTGACATAAATTAGTTCAAAATCTATCTTAAGTAGCTTTGTAGATATAGGTTAACATGGTTGGGGAAGCATCGGTGATCTTTGTAAACATAAGCGATCCCAACTTTTTGGGAAAAACATGGAGGGGGAGAGAATTTCACTAGCATAGTACATATTCAAAAATGAATCTAAAAACAAAATCTTTGTGATATCAAATTCATGAAATTCAGACGACAAAGTTACCAAAGAACAAAAATGTTGGAATAGCAAGAAGAGAAAAGGGGCAGATAAAGGATATATACATTGTTAGTCCGGCGGGAAGGTGCAACAATCCCATGCTCCGCCTGCTGCAGTGCCATGGCTAAATGTTCATCGATCTGCAAGAAGAAACATAAAACATATGACAACTAAAAATTCTTTCTTAGTAAATTGCTGATTAAGCATAGGCATAGCTTATAAAAAAAAAAAATCACCTCTTCTCCTCCAACAGGCATCTCCTGATATAATTGTTCCTGAAGTTCACGAGCCAACCTCTCATCAGCTTCAAGTTGCCTTGCATTAGCCTCTGAGGTGTCATCATTCGGGCAACCAACAGTCTGGGAGACAGGGCGTCTAATTTCAGGTGACGACTCATCAACCTCAATAACTTCATTAAAATTATCACGAATTCTTTGACTCCAGATTCTAGTTGACCTTGAATTTGAAGACTCCCCAGGTGTACCAAGGTCCACCACATCTGGAAGACGTGATGAAGTATTAGTTTGTGAAGTCGATCCAAGTTTCTTTTGTCTTTTGTTTAGTTTGCTTTCAGCGTGCATCGGTCCAATAGTACGGTCTATCTTGGGTACAATGCTGGAAGCCCTTTGAGCTGTAACAGCATTTCCTGCACAATCTATTTCTGCTCCTTGCTCTTGCCTGTTAGGGATTTGTCTCTCCATGACAATTTCAGTTTTTTTATTAGAAAATCCTCCAATGTTATCTACTTTCTTAAGAGAATTCCCAGATGGATTAGACAAGACAATCTCTTTCCTTGTATTATTGTGTGTTCTTCTCCAAACACCTACTTCTTCAGAACATTCAGATGTATCTAACCTGGAGGTTCTGGCTGGATTAGCTACAACAGCCTTTTCTTTGTCACTGAAAGTAAACAAGATATCAGGACAAATATCTTTTGAAGGCTACAGTCATAACAAGAAAAATTGAAGCTAACTTTTATTATGTGTTTCCATCAACAACTAAAGTTGTTAAATGAAAGTTAATTTTTAACTGATGTTTAGGTAGTGTTCGATTTCCAACTGCGTTCAATTGTTGAAAATCCAACAAAATAGTTAACATGTGGTTTCGTATACCTGCAAAAGTGGTCATACAGTAGTGTGTCAACCAATCATTCATGGCAAGACTTTAATCTCTTGCATGGAGACATGGAATAGACTAGCATGGTCTCCCGATGCCGAACTATTTCACTACAGTGCACATTGTAGTGAAGAGTCAAGTCTATATGATAGAGAATACCTAGTACAGTGGCATTATGTACTTTCCACAGGCCAAATGAAAATAACGAACATGCTAAAGCCAACATGCAACAACTTTAAGAAAGTGAGTAGTTTTACAAGCACTCTATTGGAAGACACCAGGACATAGTAAAATCCTAAACATTAAGAACGTTACTTGATTCTAGGTTTCAACAAAACTAATTATGATATGAAGGATAGCAGAGCTTGTAAGGGTCAAAACTATTCACTAGGGCAGCAACCAACAAGGTTGTTTAAAGGTCATAAAGTTTTAAACTAACAAGAGTACAATTTTGGTCTCACCTCATAGGCAGCCAACAACATCCAAATATAAGCAGAAATTCAAAATCTTGGCATCATGCCAACACTAAGTAATTAAAAAGGATTGTGAAAAACATAGCATGAAAATGATCTTTATGATACCTGCTAGATGCAGAAATAACTCTGACATCATCATCATCATGTGATGTAGAAGGTTGACGCATAATCCCTTTTCCTTTACATTTGGTACTACAATTATCTTCGGCAACTATATCATTTATATCGATCAGACAAGATGGACTGCTTGATGGCATGTTCCCAAACTTGCTATGGTCAGCAGCTCTAGAACTCTTTTCAGACTGCTCAGCTAAACTTGTTAACTTTGTTGATATATTATGAGGTGCAATACGACCATTCCTAACCAACCTTTTATGTCCTGTAGCTCTGGGGTAGTTTACAAATAGACGTGAATCCAAAACTGGCTTCTCACGACATTTATTAGTGAAATTAGGTTTTTCAATGCCCTTTTTATGAATCGTGGATAAACCAACGTCTTGGATTGATTCCTCGACCTTCTCCTTCCCTTTAGTAATCATGTTGGGTCTCTTTAGAGCATTCGGCATATGACGTGCAGACTGTCCATTTAATGTGTTCTCAATCTTACAGTCCTTAGCTGCAACACGAGGATTTACAATCTGAGGTTTATACTTATGATCAGGTTCTCTTATTTTTGAAACATCAGTATTTTCTTGACAAGAAGGTGGTTTGGAAGGAGAGTCAACAGATATAGTTATCCCTTTATCCACACGGATCCCTTTATCCACACAGCGCGGGGAATTAAAAGGTTTCGGCCCCTGACATAAATATTTTTCCCTTCCACCTTTTCTAAGTAAATAATGATTTTCCGATGCATAAGCATTCTCTCCGGGTGAAAGAATAATGGTGTTCCTGCGACCATTAAAATCATCCGCAGGAATATTTTTGGAACTATTATTTAATCTCAAATCATGACCATTTTCACTGACAAGCACTCCCACTCCCTGCATGCCATCCAACCCTTTTTCCAACATGAAATCAGAGTTTCTAAAATGATTAGATAAAGTTGAACCGCTCTCTGTCTGAACAAACTGTCGACCATTAATTTTTCGAGCAGCTGACCGATCCGGTGTATCAGGAACATCCATGATCCATTCAGCCTCCATCTCCTTCATGCTCTGCTTTAGGGAGAAAGATCAACTCCCAATAGATTATAGCATCACCAACTGGGGACACTCAATAAATGAAAATTGAGAATTACATGGTAACTAATGAAAATATTGTGAAAGGAAAAAATAGGACCAGTGAAACAAAGTTGATACTCGCTAGTAGATTTTGTAACCAAAAAATGTAAAATTTATGAACGAAAAGAAGAATAGGAAGAAGTTAACACATATTAATAAAAATATTTTTATTACAATCAACCCATAAGTTCACACCTAGGTGCTCTTTTTTTTTTTTTTGATATTCGTGACTGTTTGGGCCAGCTTGCGCGCACTTCGACTAATATCACGGGACATACCGTCTAACTCTACAACATTTGGATGTCAAGGAAACTCGTAGGAAATTAATTCCTAGGTGCATATTTAAATATTATATTCAGAACATAAATTGTTATAGAAAACATATTCTCATTCTCATAAATTTGCACCTTGTCTAGAGCATGATAGACACACGAACGCACACGCAATCATAGGAAAACAAATTAACACAAGAAATCCGTCTCTCTCTCTTTTTCCTAAGGTAGATATAAACTAAAGACGACCACAAAATCTACCGAATAAATCCATTTTCATTCAAATATGAGAAATTCATACGCATTTAATGAATGAAATCCATTCTTAATAAACTGAAGAACCAACAGACGCAGCAACTTATCTAACAAAATCAGAGCGAAAAAAATTATTAAAAAAAAAAAAAATTGATCATCTCGAGCGCGAATCGAATAGAACGGTAAATCATTTCCATATCATACGTTCATGAATTCAAAAAAAAAAAAAAAAAAATCGAACGACCAAATTGAAAATTTACACAAATTTAACCTAAAAAGTGAAATATTGAAACAAAAGGAAAAAAAAAAATCAAACCTCAGATCGTTTCACGTTCAAATCCAGAAGATCGAAAAGCCTACAGGTTGAATTCAAATACGACGACGAAGAAGACGATGGTGAGGCCATCCAATCACCTCCATTCTCCTTCTTCTTCCCTTCTCTCGAGTCTAAACCCACCCGTCTCTCTATTCCCTGTTTCGAACCGGGTCGGGTAGAACCGTCTATTTATATTTGGGCCAGGTCATATTAGGCCCAATAAACCAGCATTGGCCCAATCCAAAATGACTTTTGGGCTTTCATTTCGGTCCAAATTTGAACAGTAGCTTTATTTTCATAAATATATAATTTTCTCTATGGCTCTAACTTCTTTTTTTTTTTTGTCTATTTTAATTATAGTACTTTTTTAGAAAATATTTCAACCATAACAGAATTTTAGGCGTATTTAACATATTTCAATTATGTCAGTCATCATTTTTTGATTGAAGACTATATGTTATAATGGTTGAAGATAATATGTGGCACTGATTTAAACTACTTGTGACATTGATTGAAAACTATTTATTTTACTTATTAAAATCATTAAGCACATGAGATTTTTATCTTTTTACTAAGTCTGCCTTAATTTTCTTCTAAAAAGTTGTTAATCATAAATTTATTATTATTATTTTTTTTTTATTATTATTATTATTGTTATTATTATTATTCAACTTTAACAATAATTTTGAAATGTTTATGATAGATTAAAAGTAGTATTACAAATTTTAAAGAATATAAATATTTTTTAAATAAATGACGGGATTTTCTTTATAATTTAACCATAAGGTAGATAACATTTTTAGAGTAAAAGTAACTTAGTTGTTGATTTAAGTGTTTGTGGTAAAATTTGTGAGTTAGCAAAGTTGTTTATTGATATTGATATTTTGTCGGTATATCCATCAACATGTTTTTAAATTAAAATCCCAATATTACTATGGATATTGTAATCCTTAATTATAGAATAGTATCAACAAACCATGCAAAATTGTATGTCCCTAACCAAAAAGTCAATAAATCCTCTTTATTTATAAAAAAAAATTAAGCCAATTATGAAGTTGCCGCCTGACATTACTTTATGAACAATTCATTTTACTGAATGAACGTACAAACGAAAAAAATAAAAAAAATAAAAAAATAATAAAAAAATAAAAAAAATAATATTGAAATAAAGATAACGACAACCATCTCTAAAACAAGTACCAAGAGATATCGAAAGAATAAGAATACAAGAGCTGTCTACAAATTAATTGTATTTGATACATAACAAAAAAAAGACATGATACAAAATTCAACAATATAATAATAAAAAAAAGAAAATTAATTGTAAATAGTAAATTCTAGCCCGTCTATTTTAATTATGGGGTTTTTGCAGGAATATACTAAATTGATAAAAATATTTACAACAATAGTCAAATTTGAAAAAAATTAGCGATCATAGTTAAATATACGGTATAAAGTAATATTTTTTATATTGAATAGCTAATACATAATACAATATGATAAATATTATTTATATTGTATATTAACTATGAATGCTAAATATTTTCAAATTTGCCTAAATCTATAATTATTTTGAGACCATCTAGTACAATTTCCCTTTTAACTATAGACTTTTTTAAAATATATCAAACACACCAAAACATTGCAACTTTCATACATAACTATTAACTATTGATTTACGCAACTTAATTGAAATCATCAATTTCACTTGATTGAGACCATCAGCTTCCCTCCATTCAAGTCTTCAATTTTAAAGCAATCTATTTATCTTAATTGAATTAGTTTTTGTCATACTTAAATTAATTTCTAAAAATTTGACATAAGTGGGATTTTTTTTTCTTTTTTTATCATTCATGAAAAAACCTCTAAAATAAAATTGATATACCACGTGCACGGCCCGTGTTACACAGACCAGTATCTTCCTCAACAAATAATTTAAATGACTTGGAACAAACAAGAAAGGAAGTGTCCTGAAAATTGGGTTTGCTGTAAAAGCAAAAGCTAAAAAGGAAGTGGTTATTGCTCTTACCAACTGGGTTTATTGTACAACTCTAAATGTGGACTAGAGGATCTCTAACTGCAGCCTACGCCGCTCGTCCTACTCGTCCGTCACACACCCTTTCGATGCTGATTGCACGTTCTTGATGTACTGAATACGAAGAATTGAGGATAGATTCGAGTAAAATTTTTGTTAAAGAATAGTTTCAGACATGGGAATCATAGAGATGGTATGTGTATGACACAAACCTTGTGGAGAACGCCTCTGGTAGCCTTGTATGCAGGTGGAGTCCAGTTCTTTCTTCGTTCTTCCAGCTCTTGTTCGGATAATTGAACGTTGATTCTCCGGTTCTGGACATCGACGTTGATGATATCGCCGTTTTGGACCAACCCGATTGGACCACCTTCCTGCAAAATGGTTACAGTAGAAGCACTTATACTTTATTTGATCATTGAGATAAGTAACTCTGGTTCTCATGTGTGCCAAAAAAAATGATATTTGCAGCAATTCATCCATCAATTTGAGTATAGCTCAACTAAATACGGCACACTCTCAATTTCCGTCCCAACCACGGTTCATTGGCCTATCTCTCCACTAGCTTCTAATGTTTCGAGGAAGTTCAAGAATGTTCAAGAATTTAACATAAGTGGAAAAAAATCGACGATTGTCACCAGACATACCGCAACATTTAGATATCAAGAAAATTTGTAGGAAATTAATACCTAGGTAGGTGACACCATGATTGACACCATCACCTCGGTTTCCAAAGATAATGTTCAAGAATTTAAAAAAAAAAAAAGAAAAAAAAAAAAAAAAACTATCTACTAGCTTCTAATGTTTCAATCAAGTTCAAGAATGTTCAAGAATTTAACGAAAGCGAGAAACAAAACGTACCGCTGCTTCAGGGCATATGTGACCGACAACGAAGCCATGTGAACCTCCAGAAAACCTACCATCGGTCAGCAATGCCACTTCCTGTAGATGTCGATGGCAATGTAAATATGAATGACTATAGAGGGGCTGTGAATATCTTCGTCCATGACGAAGACAGCAATGCTTTACAGATAAAACAAAATTCTAATGAGTTCGGACTTCAAGTTTAAACACCATACCTTCCCTAGACCTGCCCCCATGATTGCGCTAGTCGGTGTTAACATTTCAGGCATGCCCGGTCCTCCTTTTGGGCCTTCCCCCCTAATGATCACTGTTTTTCCCTAAGGGAGTTGAACAATTTAAGTTCAGTTAAAACATGCAAACCGAAATGTGTATATGCACACGCTTGTTACATTTTTTTAATAGAGAACCAAATTTTCATTGAGACAAGAATGAAAGAACAATACCCAAAATGAGCACACACAAAATAATCGGCACAAGCAAGCAAACCATCTTTGGTCAAGAACAATAACACTAAATGAGGGCCTAAAAACCACCAACCTCTCTACTAAATCTATAACACGAGCACATATGTGCACTCCTTCAAAATTTATCTGTTCCATTAATAAGAGATTTTATTTAACCATTTCAATGTCGAAATTAATGGAACTTGAAGAGGAGAAGCCTAATCTTGTACTCTAGATATTTGGATGGTGTAGATAAATAAGTCATTGAAACCATAGATTAATATAACCTATCATTAGTAATTTGTATGTAATTATGTGCACATGAACTTGCGTACATGTGGAATTTGCAACCTGTAACTAAGAACTTCATGCAGACGTCAGAGGAGATGATTAGCCTAAGAGATGGGCCAAAACAAGTTCAACAACTATATAAGACTAACACTGTTGCAAAGATAGCAGTTTGGAAAGTCCCAAGGGGTAAAAAAAACAAATGTCACCGGTACCTTAAAACTTGAAGGGTCCTCTGTTATAGCATCAATCATCGATTCTTCGCCTTCAAAAATAAGAGCAGGGCCTGCGAAACAGAAACTTTTTTTCAAGTGGAATTGTTTATTTTCAGAGAATTTTATTTCATTTTTTCCAATATCTAGTAAGTTTTAAGAATTAGGTTCTAAATCAGAATAAGAAACTTGCTATATTTATAATCATCTCTTAAGAATTTGTGATTCATTTGTAACACTGGCTCGACCAACCGAAGGCAAGTGGATAGTAGCAAAGAGGCACAAGGTTGTATCTTCTAATAGACGATGAGATTCAGAACCACAATACAGTCAATTTTCTTGCTACGAAAGGCAAGGCCGAAGCTGTTGATAAATGAAAAATTAGTTGTATCCTCCTTAGTTAAATTGACTATGAGAGGAGTAGTCCACCTATCTTTTAAACACTAGGAGATATCCTCACCTTATCAATGTGGGATTCTCAGCAGAAAGAATCTCACTATTTTTTTAATCAAAATGTAACTGTAAATGACATAGCTTAAACAGTACCAGAGAAATATAGCCCCTCCTTGCCAGTGATCTTAGCTACTGAACCCTCAGGAGCAAGATTTCCATATAATATTTGAAGATGCCCAGTTTCTTTGATGGGATTCTCCAAGGGTCTAATAATATCCTGGCATTAAAAACACAATAAATAGTTATAAAGTGCTCCTTCAGATTTTCACATCCATTGTTGTCAATTTTCTTCTAACTTCTGGGAGAGATTAATCCTTTTATGTCGGGACATGGATGAGGAAATAAATAGCTGAACCGAAAACCAGAAGGAAAAAAACACCCAATCACTTAAACAGTTTAGAAGCATAATCTGAATTCTGAATATCGTGGATGCAATAATATCAATGCACCATACCTGCCCTTCAGATAGAGGAAAGAAAAGTTTAGCATTTTCGGCAAGCGTCTTTCCCGTGACTAAAAACAAAAAAAATGAAAATAACATTACTAAAGGAAATCACTGAAGTTAAACTGTAAATGCCATGGAAGTATTCGCCCATATATACCAGTTATACAATCTCCATCTAAAAGTTCATTCTCCAACAGATACTTCAAGACTGCGGGCGTTCCTCCAATCTATCAAAGAAGATATTTAATACGTGTCAAGAAGCACGCTGGTAAGAATATTGTACCAATACATATTACAGTAGCCCACAAGGACATAGTGGTAAGCATTTTATATCACTGCCAATGAGATAAAAATAACATTTGGACCTTGTGAATATCCTCCATTACATATTTTCCACTCGGCTTGAGATCAGCAAGAAAAGGAACCCGATCGCTGACCTTCTGAAAATCATCAAGTGTTAAATCCAAACCAACAGACCTGCCATGTAACTAGTCATTAGCTACAGTGAATTCTGCAGTAAAGGGGACAAAAGTAAAGGACCAACTTGATATCAAGTTCTCCTCACCTTGCTATAGCAATCAAGTGTAGCACTGCATTAGTGGAACCACCCAAAGCCATAACAACAACCATTGCATTTCGGAGTGATTTTTCCGTAATAATATCCCGTGGTTTCAAATCCATCTTCAATAATTCCAGAAGATATTTTCCAGCCAAACGGCATTCGTCCAGCTTTAATGGATCCTCAGCGGGTGTTGACGAGCTTTAGGAAACATGAATCAGATGGGAAGTAAGAAAAATCCTGAGAATGTCTTTGCTCACAGCTGCACGCCAAAACTAATGTTGTAGGCTCGATATATAAAGCTTACCTGTAAGGAAGAGACATGCCCATAGCTTCAATAGCAGAAGCCATTGTATTAGCTGTATACATGCCACCACAAGCCCCAGCCCCTGGACAGGAGTTGCGGACGACATTCCTTCTCTCTTCGTCACTTATCAACCCGCTTACATATTCTCCATATACCTAAGTGTCATAATTAAAAGAAGCTTAAATGGAAACTTAAAATTTTTAAGAACAAATTTGCTGAATGCAGTACTTAAAGATTTTTCTTAATCGAACAGTTATCAACACATGTAGCCCTGATATCATGAGCAAACAAATCAAATGGCCTACTATTTATCTTCATGAATTTCAGATTTAAATGACCACGCTCCTTTTTTTTCATTAAATATATTGCCTACAAACTTTTTTGTGGTACTAATTCCTGGAGTTGCATGGTTATGTAAACCCAGAGAGATCATCCATGAAAGGAATGTCGTTTTCAAAAATTTACATATATATAACGAGATTGTAATGCATAAATAACTTTAGATCTTAAAATGTATTTAAAAAAAATGATGGAATTACAAAGTTTTAGAAGTAAAAATTTCTTATATTTGTTCCAATACGCACATACCTGAAATGCTGACACTATGTCGTATGAATGGCCTTGAAAATGACCAGGCTGCAGAAGAAAAGGCAACAGAAAAGAATACAAAATTACAAACAAGTTTAGCACTAATTAGCTTGAATTTAAATGAGGACAAAAAACTAGAGTCTAAGAGAGAGTAGGAAGATGATAAACACACGTTGCATAACTATAGCATTTAGATTTGTGCTTATAAATCTATAAGAAACAAACTCAGTAACATATTTCACTTAAATGAGAAGGCTCTCAAACTGATCATCTTCAGTAGTTCTACGCGGATAAAGATGAGGATCAATATTAGATTTTAGTTACAAATTTAGAAAAATAGGAAATGAATCAAGACACGACTTGACACACTATACTGTGTTAAATTTAATACAAATCATTTACAAGTGAATAATTTCTAGCAGGGTTTTAAATGGAAGACATAGCACCAGCTTCTTGGTAAACATAAGATTCAATATTGAAAGATTATATTTTTTTTTTTTATAGGAATATTGAAAGATTATATTCAAATCATGGATATAAGTAAAATCCAAGTTACCTTGATGGTTCCCCCATAAACCATAATACTTGGTCGATTCAGCCTACCCATCGCCATAATTGTACCCGGCATCTGTAGAATAGCCAGTTATCAGCACCCAATTGTAATGAGGGAAAAAAAACTATTAAAGCTCTTCATAGAGTTTTTTTTTTTTGTAACTGGTAACTTTCATGATGCAATATCTGTTTCGTTTTTCGAAGAAAAAAAAAAACAGTATGCTCGTGTAACAGAAAAAGAAAAATGAAGTCAGTAAGGTAAGAATAAGAATAAGATATCCGGACAGACAACTAATATTTCTCCAAGTCCCCAAGGGGTGGCACGGTGGTTAAAAACTTGGGCTTTGGAGGTATGCTCCCTTCAAAGTCCCAGGTTCGAAACTCACTTGTGACATTACTCCTTCGATGTCTCCCGGTGTCTAGCCTAGGGATGGACGTGGTTACCCTTGTTTTCAAAATAAAAAATAAAAAAACTAATATTTCTCCAATGATTTTTTTTATCTCTTAGATCAGGCATAAAGACCGAATTGATAACATTCTTGTGATTTTAAATAGATTATATTACAAGTTTAATACAACTTTTAGGTTTATGTTTGTGCCTATTAGGTCATTAACTTTAAAAACTGTGATCTCTAAACTTCAATCTTGTGTCCACTGTACATTAGGTCTCTGAAATTTAAAAAGTGTCCAAGGTTTTTACAATTTCTTGAAGAACAAAGTTA
Source organism: Sicyos baderoa (assembly GCA_037832685.1). Classification (NCBI taxonomy): domain Eukaryota; kingdom Viridiplantae; phylum Streptophyta; class Magnoliopsida; order Cucurbitales; family Cucurbitaceae; genus Sicyos; species Sicyos baderoa. Next base: position 2,783,514 of record JBBMEF010000022.1, on the reverse strand, counting down.
TACAACCTATAGAACATATCATGTTCAGGTAAGGTCATAAAACGGGTTTTTCTACTTTCAATTTTGTGTTCAAGACATATTCACTTTTTTTATAAAAAAAATATCACAGACAAAGAATTGAAATTTAGAGGCATTTTAGACTATACATCAGCTAAATTTAAATATGTCAAAGACATACCAAAAAATTGAAAGTTGCATTTTTTAAGAGTTCAAATAGACCAAATAGATACAAATTCAACTAAACCTCTAAGTCAACCTTTTAAAAATTATGATTATTTCCTAACGTTGCTCTTCGTTTTCTAATCTAATTTCAGAAACGTCTTTAAGATACTTTTTTAAACTAAAAAAAAGTGATTTGACCAGAATTTGTTTTTAAAAATTGACTAAGATTTCCTATGTGAAAAAATAAACAAAGAAACGCATGCATCTATAGTTTTCACAAGCTTGTCCTTTAGGGTGGTGCAGTGGTCAAGAGCCTCGGGGTTAAGGGGTGTGTTCCTCTCGAGGTCCCAAATTCAAGGTGGTTGTGGGTATTAATTTAACAGACGACCCCAATTACACTTCTGGTGCTACGATGTATCACGGTAGTCTAGAGACGGGCCTAGAGGGGCTAAGCTCCAAGTTCCGGGGTCATCAACAACAAATTATATATAGTTTTCACAAGCTTACAAAAACCCGAAAACAAATTTAAAAAATAGAGCCTGATCGATTGAGATAAGCTAAGATCAAACTCACATTCTTATCACAGCCAGGAATGGAGATATTCCCATCGTACCACTGAGCACTCATAACAGTCTCGATACTATCGGCAATCAAATCCCTGGACTGCAAGCTATAGCACATTCCTCGAGTCCCCATAGAAATGGCGTCGCTAACGCCAATCGTATTAAACCTAAATCCAACCAAACCAGCCGCTTGAACTCCCTCTTTGACAGCCTCGGAGAGCTTCAACAGGTGCATATTGCATGTATTCCCCTCGTACCAGACCGACGAAATGCCAATCTGAGGCTTGCTGAGATCGTCGTCGGAGAGGCCAACGCCGTGGAGAATCGCCTGAGATCCGCCCTGAGACTTCGGCTCGGTGATGCGAGAGCTGTACTTGTTGAGCTTCTGAGCGGCGGCGGCGGCGGAGCCTGGAGGTGGAGAGTCTACAGTCACCGCCGGCGCCGGAGATTGCGTGGTGACATTGGAAGTCGAAGCTCTTACGGAGAGAGAACGGCTTCGTTTGAAATTGGTAGAAACAGATGGAGTAACTGTGATAAAAGGGACGGTGCGTGGAGACAGAGATACGATCGTCGATTGCATTATGACGGCGGAAATGGACGGCGACGGCGGTGGCAGATTCAGGGTTTTAGGAGTTATTGCAACAGAGATGGGGAAGAAAGGTTTTTATTCGAGTATCAATTATCGTCTGAGCGCTTTCTTTTTTCTTTGCCTTTAAAAACAAAAACAAAACAGAAAAGAAAAAAGAAAAAAGAAAAAAACTTTTTTATTTTTTATTTCCTTTTCGTTTCAATACCAATCCTTTTTAACTATTTTCCCGAATATGATCAAATCAAATTATTCCGTTGGTTACTATCTTTTTTTTTTTTTTTTTCTTTTACGGCCATGCATTTTTTATTGGGTTGTTAAAAAATTATTTGTTTTTTATATAATTACTTTTTTAAAGTCTTAATTTGAGTTAATTTCAATTGAGTTGTTATGTTTCAAAACTCTATAATTTTCTTTCCCTTCATTTTATTTATCCTTTTTTCATTATTTACAAATATGACAACAAAAACACATTATAAAGTATGTGGTTGTTGGATCTATATATTTTTTAAAATAAGATTGGAAAATTTGAGGTTCCTTCACTATTATTGATGTAATCACGCTCGTTTTTAGGCTATGCACTAAATTAAGAATTTCATTGGTTATAGAGTTTGTCGATTTTGTACTTGTTGAACCTACTCTAACTCGAACTAAACACATGTAAGATTAATTACTAAAATGTCCAAATGATTAATTAGTAAAATATCCAAATGAATTAATTGTCAAAGTCTTGAATTTTGAAAATGTGTTCAGCTCAATAACATAGGTCGATACATTCACCTTAGTACCTATAAATTACCGTTTCGAAACCCAACTCCACAATAGTATTGCAAATTATACAAATTACAAATTAAGAAAAGAGTTGAAAAAGTCTCTTGATGTATTATATATATATATATATAAAAAGAAAAAGTCGAGGATGATGATAAAAGAGGTGTGAGTAGAGGTGGAGAGTTGTCCCCATATACAAATTAAATATCATGTCCATATCAACAAACCAATTTGATTGATTTACAAACAAATAATATAATTCTTACTTAAAATAAAGTAGTATTCGCGAATAGGTTAGTGATGCATTGGTCTTATTGTTTGGTAGTAATTTCATTAATCATCACGGAGTATATTCCTAAAATCTATATACAATATAAAACTGGGACAAATATAGTAAAAAGACAAAAAAAAAAAAAAAAAAAAAAAAACAAACTCACACACCAATGATTTCAACTAAATTACCTATATAGTCTTTAATCAATATCAAACAATCTTCGATTAGTGTCACAAATATTCTATCAATATAATTTGCCACATTTGCCACATATAATATTTAATAAATTATAATGACATTAATTAGAATATGAAGAAAATAACAACAATTCTATTATAAATATAATATTTTTTTGATTTAGATATACAAAAAAAAAAAAAAAAAAATTGACAAATTCCCTTATGTATATGCCAATGCCATAGGTGAAGGGAATATGGCTTATTACATGCTTTCGAATATGATATATATATATATATATATATATATATATGAGAAAATATCATTTCTATGTATTACAAAATAAATAAATAAAAAAACGACTTTCTATCCGATAATTTTATATGTATAAATGAAAATACGATTTAGAAAGGATAACGTATCGATAAGAAAAGGGGAAATCATATGCCTACATCGAATTTTTTATTTTTTTTGTATGCCTTCAAAATGAATGTATAGAATACAAGGAATCAATGCTTTAAAAAAAAAAACAAGGAACGGATTCTCTAAAGATAAATACACTACGTTATAATTTAAATTCAAAAAGTAAAAAAAAAAAAGAAAAAAAGAGAGAATTTGTGGCCCATATTCAACTACATGAGCATTAATATTTATGTGTAGGCAGGATCTAAATATCTCTCAAACTAAAATATGTATTTAAAAAAATAAACTAATATATATATATATATATATATATATTAATTTATTAGATATAAACGATGGTCCAGGCATGTGGCTCTGTCGGTGGTTGTAATTGTAAATCTACAAACAAAGTTTTGTTTATTTATTTATTATTAGTATTTATATTCCGCTTCAATTTACTAATTGTCTTACACCAACTATTTTCTCAAAAATGTACTATAGAACGATATAAAATCAATTCATAAATAGTCATACAAATTATAAGTTCAAATTGATCTAAACAAAATTAAAAATTCAAATTTATCGCTTCAAATATTATTATAACTATTATAAATCATATTTCCATCTATATTTCATAATTACTACAATATAGGAGTATTTTTTTATTTATTAAATTTATGGAATATTTTAAAATAAGTATTTACTAATTAATTTTTTTAAAAAAAATTATCCTCAAATAAATTATAACCAACAATTAAATTTCACCGATAATCTATAATCATGATGATGTTTAACTCGAATTCTACCAAACAATAAAATCATTAGACTATTGAGCATTTCGATTATTATATCGTATATTGATAACCATTTTAGTTGTAAATTTAGATTGTAAATTTACTTGGGTAAATTGATAATCATTGTAGTTGTAAATTTAAATGGTAAACTTACATTTAAAAAAAAAAATTAATGTTGTTCAAATTGGTCCATGTAGTGGTAAGTATTCGCAATACTTACCTAATAATATGTAACTATTATGGAAATACTTTGGGGAAAAAATACTACAAATATCAATTTCAGAGATTGAATTAGTGTTTATTAATAAATTTAATACCATAAAAATTGTGTATATTTTTAAAATTTATAGAAGAATATGATTATAATTTTTTTTTTGAGATTATATGACAGTTTCTTTAAAAGAAAAATAAACAAAATTATTTCTACTTTTTATTTTATTAGGTTCATATATGGTTCTGCTGTTCGTTTTGGTGCAAATTAATATATAATAATGGAGAAACGACGCTTCACATGGCGACTTTCCATTTTAAATCGTAAATTGTCTTCTTCTGCGTTTCTTATAGGCTAAATTATAGAAAATGCCCCTATACTTTCAAGTTTGTCTCAAAAATACCTCTGAACTTTCAAAAGTATCAAAATTGCCCTTGAACTTTAACAAAAGTTTCAATAATACCCTTACCGTTAAAATTGGATGGAAACCGT
>JBBMEF010000022.1:2753067-2778982 GCA_037832685.1 Sicyos baderoa | reverse complement strand
TTAAGAATCTTTTAATGACAATATAAAATCTGACATTTATTTAAATGGGTTGAAAATCTGGCATTTATTGCTTCCAGGGGCAAAGTTGAATTAAAAAAAAAAGAATTTATTCGAAAAAATAAAAGAAAAAATAATTTTACAAAAAAAAACTTGGGTGCCTAAATATGTAATTAGTTTTTAATATAGGTGTAGTTACTATAATTTCCCTTCATTTTTTCAAAACCAAACATGTCCTAAGTTTTTTTACTCAAAAATGTCCACTGTGGAAATATATATATATAAATAATAATAATCATCTTAAATTTGAGGCTTTCAATAATGCTGGTCTCTAATACAACAAAACCGGCATAAAAGTAAATTAAAAAAACAGAACATTTTTAAAATATCAAAATAAAATGATAAAATGTTTAATTTAAAAAAAGTACATGTCTATTTCGGTACATTATTATCCTTTATCATTAAAAAATAAAAAAAAAATAACGATGTGGGTACATTATTAAAGGAGCAAAACTCCCCTACACAAAAATCTTACTATTTTTTAATAAACTTTTTGATAAAAGAAATTTTTATAACATATAATGATGGCACATATTTAAAATGTAGAGCTACTCTATACATATAGCGGAGTTATAGGTAAGAATATTGAATGGAAATATTGTAGGCCCCACCAAATAATCTCTACATTTGTCCACATACAATCATAAGAGAAATGCAAACATCTTTTTCATGGCGTCATTGCTTGTTCTAGAACCTCCATGCCATGCCATGGCGATGCCCTCCCTAATTTCGCCATTATCCCTTATCCCCTTACACGGCACGCACTCCCAAGCAACACCGCCTAAATCTGATCGCCGATATATACACCACCTGAAAAAATGGCTTCAAATCCCCATTTTCACATTCCTTTCCGGCGGCCGCAGAGATGGAAAACGCGATCAACAGGCAGCGGGTTCTGCTCCATCATCTCCGCCCTTCTTCCTCCGCCGCCGCCACCGCCACCGCCACCGCCACCGCTTACAGCCATGAATCTTCTTCACTCTTTGTAACCTTCTTTAATTTATAAATATCGCATTGATCTAAGTTCTTCATGGTTGTTCTAGGTCTTTTCTGCTTAGTTGTGTTTTTGTTGTTGTTGCTAGGCCTCGGGTTGTGCGGCTGGGGATTCTGCGTCCTATCAAAGAACCTCGGCGTTTGGAGATGATGTTGTGATCGTTGCGTAAGTTGCTTCGATTTCTCCATTGTATGTATGTGGATTTCGCTTTTGATTTGTGAAAATCTCTCGTTCTGTTCATTGTAGAGCTTATCGTACTGCCCTTTGCAAATCCAAGCGTGGCGGCTTCAAGGATACTTATCCTGATGATCTGCTTGCCCCTGTTTTGAAGGTTTTCTGTTTTTCTCACATTATCATCACCTTTATCTATTCATAGTAGTAGTAGATCATTGAAACAGGGCGTGACGGCTATCAACCTAGGAATTAATTGGTTTAGTGGTCGAATATCGAAACCATAAACTGTTCAGAGGTTGTTAATATGATAAACCATCAACTGATTAGAGATTTTGTGTTCAATGGATAGTAGCCACCAACCAACCCAACAATTAATTTTCTACAATTTGTCAAATATAGTATCGTCAAATAGTGTGGAGTTGCATTTAAGCTGACAATCACGAATAAAAATGGAAGAATTAATTTCTTTCTTTTAAACCGAATAAGAGTAAACTAATGGCAATGATTTGGTTCAGGCATTGATAGAGAAAACTAATCTGAATCCAAGTGAAGTTGGGGACATTGTTGTGGGTTCTGTGCTCGCCCCAGGTTCTCAGAGAGCTAGTGAATGTAGGATGGCTGCTTTTTATGCCGGCTTTCCTGGTATGAAATTTGATTTCCCCTAGATTTTGTTTTTTTGTTTTTTGTTTTTATATATATATCATCATCATCATCGCTGCATATGATGTTTTTGTCACAGAAACTGTGCCGGTAAGAACTGTGAACAGGCAATGTTCATCCGGGCTGCAGGCTGTTGCCGATGTAGCTGCAGCTATAAGAGCAGGGTTCTATGATATTGGTAAGCAACCGAGGAATATGTTGAGTGAAGTCTTACTACTGCCTTGTTTAGTACTCAAACTAATTTCACTTGTTGCTTGTCTTTTAAGGAATCGGAGCTGGATTGGAGTCGATGACTATTAATCCAATGGCTTGGGAAGGATCTGTCAATCCTAGAGTACTCTCCTTCCCTTGCTCTATACAGAAACCTGAGCTCAGTTCTAGATAGTCTTTAAAACTACACTTATTATGAAAATCTGTTAATAAATCTGAACTCTTCTTTAAAATGACAGGTGAAGTTATTGGAAAATGCACAAAACTGCCTTCTTCCAATGGGAGTAACCTCGGAAAATGTTGCCCAGCGTTTCGGGGTGTCGAGGGAAAAGCAAGATCAGGCTGCTGTAAGTAGAATGAATCTTTCATCTCTTTCAAGGCTCTTAGACGTCCACTGTTTTTTACTGAGTTCCTAACGATGTGTGCCTAGGTTGAGTCTCACAGGAAGGCTGCAGCTGCTACTGCTAGTGGCAAATTTATGGATGAAATTATCCCGGTTTCTACGAAGGTAAGTTATAAGATTCGACACAACTGCCGTTTTCACTTTCCACATAATCCATTAACAGGCAAGGGAATTGTTGTTGGGGTTTTTATGTCTACATTTCAAACAGATTATTGACCCGAAAACTGGTGAAGAAAAACCTGTTACGATCTCTGTTGATGATGGGATTCGACCTAGCACAACTCAAGCAGATCTGGGGAAGTTAAAGCCCGTGTTTAAGAAAGATGGAACCACCACTGCAGGTATTTAATGAAGTTTTATTATAAATCTTATTCATTAGTTGGGAGATGTTCTGCTGAGCTGAGAGCCTGAGGTGTGGGTGTTGTGTAGGTAATTCTAGCCAGGTGAGTGATGGTGCTGGAGCTGTTCTTCTCATGAAGAGAAGCGTTGCACTGCAAAAAGGACTACCCATTCTCGGTGTCTTCAGGCATGAATCTCGAGTTTATATATATATATATATATAAATATATATATATATAGCATCATAAGTAATTTTATAAAATACATAAGATCCAATATAAGGAAAACTAGAATATAGCCAAGTAGTTAGAGTTACTTGGACGTTCCCTCACGTTTAAGATCACTCCATTGCCAAAATATTGCTTATCCTTTCCCACACACAACCTCCTATTTATAGCTAAATGTCTAACAAACTCTCTCTATGTGTATGTGAATTTACTGAAATGCCCCTACTATAAATCCTATTATATTGTTGAATTCAATTGCAATGTATTCCTTTCTCATGGATTTTTCATCATCATTATTCCATAATAAATGCACCTCTTTGCGAAATAATATATCGTGTTGTATATTAGCTATAATTTCTCTCAAAATGCACCTTTTTGAGAAACAAGGAGATTAAGCGTAGTTTGACTACAAACATAAATGTTCTTTTTTGTTGGATATTGTTTAGGGGCTTCCAGAAGTTTAGATTATTAAACCATTTGAGGGTGATAACAAATGATCATTTGAGTTTTGGGAGTTTGAAGTACTTTATTTTCTCAACATTTCTGCTGTTGGTTTGGTAGGACTTTTGCAGCCGTGGGTGTGGATCCTGCTATCATGGGCGTTGGCCCAGCTGTAGCTATTCCAGCTGCCGTCAAGGCCGCCGGACTCGAACTGAATGATATCGATCTTTTTGAGATAAACGAGGTATCTTTCTTTCTTTTCTATCACAAATTGAGGTTTGAAGTCCGAAACTATTCAACTAAAGCACCAAATAACCTACAGGCATTTGCATCCCAATTTGTGTATTGTCGTAACAAGCTGGAGCTTGATCCAGAAAAGATTAATGTCAATGGAGGAGCAATGGCCATTGGGCATCCATTGGGTGCAACAGGTATGCGTTGAATTATCAAAATCAGATTAAACTTTCAGCAAATGATGATGTTGACATAATAGGGAGAGTTAGGAAGTATTGTCTCCAAGGGGTGGCCTATGTTTCCTTGGAAGTTCGAGGTTCGATACTCACGAGTGAGGTTAATTTGTAAAATCCTTTATTTCTATCAGATATAGGCCTTGGGGTGAGTGTGGGTAGACGATATCTTCCTTCACAATATCTCTCACCTTAATATCTTTTCGATCATTAGATGATGTTTCCTTTGGCATGTGCTCATTATAACTTGGGTTTTATGCTGGTAGGCGCCCGCTGCGTCGCTACATTGTTACATGAGATGAAACGCCGTGGCAAAGATTGCCGTTTTGGAGTGATATCGATGTGCATAGGTACTCTTCCTTCTCTCTATCATTTCTTTCTTTATGGAGCTACAGTAAGACGACTTGACTCGTTCGAGTGAGACGGTGGTTGAATAGTTGGGACCGTAAATGCAGGCACCGGAATGGGGGCTGCAGCTGTGTTTGAGAGGGGCGATTGTGTCGATGAGCTTTGCAATGCTAAGAAAGTTGAAGGAGTGAATCTATTATCCAAGGATGCTCGTTAGAACAAACTTCATCAACCTCTTCCAATGGTAATAATACAAAGCATTTAATAACAATTATGCAAATTTCTTTTTTTATTTGGTTTTAAAGCGAAGTGGTTTCCATTTTGGACAAGTTCTTTTATAGTGTTATTTTGGTTTGTTTCTGAAAAGGCGTTGAAAGTTTATTTGTGTTATGGAGTGTTTGTTCAAACCAGCTTGATGTCCTAATAATTGTTCTGAACTCAAAGTTTAGCCATTTGGTTTGAATTCATCAGGTGACTCAATTTGTTATTTTAATCAACCATAGAAGTTTTTATATACAATAATATTGGGGACAGAGATTCTAACCTGTAACATCATGGTTACTAGGTTATGGTTACTAGGTTCTACAAGATGTTGGTAGAACTATGCTTTTGTTGCCCGAAAATATATCATAGAAGTTGGTTTGTCCTTTGCTTATAAGAAAATATATTCAACAAAATGGTTAAGAGTGTTGGTCGAAAAAGTTCAGTTCAGTTTAATTTTCGTAAGGATTTATTATTGAAATTGAAATTAGATTATTACAATCATTTTTGTCCCCAAATTTTTACATAAATTTAAGAATTTCAAGTTAATTTTTCTTTTTCTAAAAAAGTTTAATCATTGAACTTTGAACTTTGCCATTCAGTTTCTTTTGGATTTTCGAAGTTTTTATTTGATTGGAAATTCATTATATAACTTATTAAACATATTGTAAAAGGTAGGGATTTAATATTTAAAAATAAAGATTTTAATCTATTGACTAAATAAACAAATTTAAAAAGTTAATTTACCACAATTAGATGGAGTGAATTCAGTATAGCTAACACCGCCGTCGGTCCCTCTCCCTTACACCGCCGTCAGCTCCGCTTTGAGGGCGGCGGCCATGGCGGTTTGGAACTCGAGCCGCTTCGATTCGTAAGCCGTAGAAGCTTCCTCGGCAGTATTGTAAGTTCCGAGCCAAATTCGAGCTCGTTTGAAGGGATCTCGAATTTCAGCAGCCCATTTCCCCCATTTCCTCTGCCTCACGCCTCTGAATCGGCACCTCGTTCCTCTCTCCGTTGTTAGGGTTTTCGCCAAATCCCCAATCTTCCGTTTTGATTTTGAAGGAAAATTGGGGAATTGAATTTCGCGAACTATGCGCTTTGATTTTGAAGATTTTGTTTGGTCTCTTTCGTTTTCGCTGTATGATGATGAATCTGTTCCGTCTGGATCGTTGCAGATTACACGGATTTTTCGACTCATTCTCTCTACTTCGAAGGGATTTCGATTTTTTTCAGAATTTGTTTTGAATTGTTAGGTTCATCATTTTCGAGACTCTGCCAGTTTTGTTGGAAAAAAAAAAGGCAGAAAATGAATGTTTCTTTATGAATGCCGCATCAGCTCTCTTTTTTTAAACCAATCACCTTTTTTCATAAAACTTTTTTCTTATTTTTTAAAATTCTTAGATTAGGGGTTTAGGTATTTCAAAGTTAAAATTGAACACTTTTTATCTTTTATATTTCTATGTTTTTTTTTGTTTACCTTTATACCGAATTTAAAAAAAAAACAAATTTACGTGAAAAATAAAATTATTAGTTTACTAAAAAATTAGTCTAATTATCATTTTAGTTAATATTACATTATGTAACTAATACTTTGTTATCTTAAGGATTAAACTTGAACATTATTGAAATGTCGATGATAAAAGTACTCGTTTAAAAACATATGAACCAAATTGATATTACATCTCATATTTTTGTTAATCGGGTAATTATTGAACTAAGAGAACAATTTCCCTACAAATTAATATGTAGGAGAGTGAATAAAAAATCATTTGTGAGACATTGAATAGTGTCACATAACTTAAGTTGGATTTTCCTTTACATTTATGTGTGAATTTTATTTCTTGAACTAAAACTAATGCACAAGACTATGACATAGATCATAATAATATCTATTTTTCTAAAAAAATATAATGTTTGATAAAGTAATCTTGAAACCTAACCCCACAAATTTCTCAAAGACTAAAAATGAAAGGAAGGATGATCAGATATAAAAATTCTTAAACCCAAGAAAATAACAAGCTATTTAAATGATGAAAATAGTTTGTCTTTTTTTTGTTTATGTTAAAATTATATTTGTATGATTAAAAGAATAATAATTTAATTCGTATAAGTGTATGTTTATGACCAACGGATCATAAAAAGGATATTTTCATCCCTTCCTAATTACTATTTTTAATCAATGTTTAGAACTTGTGTAAGATGATTAAAAAAAGAAGAATAAAAAAGGACTTTGTGTAAGAAAACAGTTGAAAAGTGAAGAAATCGAATATGATTTAGTTATAAAAAAAGATTATAAAAAAGAATCAATCATTAGTTTCCCTATCGAGCAAAATAGAATCTTATACGTAAATCAAGTTCATAAAAGAATTTTAAAACTGTTAGAGAGGATTGTTTTGAGATTGTGAGAACAAATTCTTCATCGCCTTTTAGAGGTGACAAAAGATTATATTTTGGTTTGATCTCCACTTAAAACTTTTGATAATCCCTTCTCATAGTACATAATTTCTAGAAATCTCATGCCTTAAATCAGAAGATTTTGAAATTTAAAAAACTAAAACCCTATATGTAAATTAGAAAATGCAAAAAAAAATTAAAGGATGGTCCGAATAAAGTTTACTAGAGAAATGATAAAGTTGCATTTTCAAATGAATGGTCAATTCAATTAAACTAAGAAAACTACCTGTGTTTCAAAAAAAAAAAAAAAAAAAATTGCATGTAAGTCTTCTGGTTAGATTTTGGGTAATCCAAGCCAGTGTATTTGCCACCAATACATTTCACAAGTTTTTCATAATAATTTTAGCTTTTCTTGCTCTATGACAATGTGTGAGAGAATATGGGGTTTCACTTCAAAACCAATTGGTAACGAGGGGAGTAATCCATATTTCTTTATATTGATGTTGGACTCTCCCACTTTTCAATGTGGGATATTTGTGAGATCCTAACATGCCCCAAGATGGTGCCTCTTTTGGGCTCACCAATCTTGAATCGGATCTCAATTTCATTTTATTGGACTAAATACCCGTTTAGGCTTTATGGGCTCTGATACCATATTAGATAATATGAAGTTCCACCTCAAAATCAATTGGCAATAAGGGGGAGTAACTCATATCTCTTTTATATAGATATAATCTGCCCACAACCTGGAAATTTTACTCTGTTCCCCACAATTGCACCTTTGAAGTCACATGCATCCGAGCTCAAGCGCAAAACATCCTAACAAGTCATATGACGATACGGAGAGAAAAACAAGAGAAATTACACAACAAGAGCGTCGTTTAATGACGAGCATCGCTATCCATGAAAATAAAAATGTTCATAACTTTCTAGCTCACATTCAATATGTAGCAAAAAAGAAAACCCAATTTAGGCCGGAGACGAACTCATTTCCACAATATGAAAATATTTGTTACATTATCTTGCCCAATAGGGTAGAGAACAAAATGAAAGTATTAAATATGAGTTACCTCGGCTCGACAAAAGAGTAAGAGAGCGTGCAGATTCGTAGTAGCCCAAAATCCCCCTACATATTAAGTAATTGACAACTTACAAACCGGGCACGATGTTCGTCTCTGCAGCCATGGATCGATGCACTGAAACAGCACATGGAAAAAAGAAGAGGTTTAGTGATTATGGCTTGAAAAGGAGAGCGCCACTTGAAAATTAAAGCATGCATACATCTTTATGAAATTTGTGTAAGCAAGGTAGATGGCGAATGACATCTCCAATGGTAGGTGTTTCCAGACATATTGCACAAGCTTCTTCCATGCTGTCAGTCTGAGGAAAACGAAAATAGATTGTCAAGAGCAGATAAACCAGCAGATCTGGTGGTCCAGCGAACGGGATTCGATCAACAAAAGAAAAATACAGTTGAAAACTGGATGCCGAACCGCCACCTACCTGTACCGTAGATTGTGGCAAACTATTAATCCGGTTGGTTGATGCACCAGCATGGCGGTGATTGTTCTCATCAAGGGATAGCAACATTTCATAATCATTCCTGCCAGAAAGAATGATGGGAAAAAATGTCACGAATCTAAAACAACTGGTCAAAGGGAATATTATCTTGATTTCAAGAAGCTGCAACAATAAACATCCAGTGCCAGTTAGCCATTTATTTTGAATTTTGGATCAGCTCAACTATTCTCACGGAGCACACAACATGATCCTACAACATTTTGATGTCAAAAAAACCGGTAGGAAATGTCACCATGAAATGAACCCATAACCTCTTGGACTCCCAATTCTCAAGGCCCTCTTTGACCACCACGTGACCAACCCATGGTGGTTTCGTAATCAAAATTCTTAGGTAAGACTTAGCATAGTTCAGACATGATCTTCCACCTTTTACTTAAAATCTTTTTCCACTGCCCATAATGGTAACAGCTAACATTTTGCTTCAACTATTTAGTCTCTTTTTTTCACATTTAATTACTTGAAGACTATAAGTTTTCAATCTTTAGCCAAGGGTAGTCTTTATCAAACTGTAACAAATATAAAACAATCCTCCCTCCATGATAGATAAAAGTTAAAACAAGTGCTCAAATGATCATTACACTATAATTTTGAAAACATGTCAAGTTATAAATTGCTTTCAAATAGATTGAATTCTTACTCGTTAAAATCGCGTTGGGTGTGCAAGATGTCCCTATTTATTCTCACATCTTCCATATCTCCAACTGCAGCCTCCAGAGCTTCCAATATATCAAGTCTCTGTATTGAAGACAAGTTACCAGCGTTCAGATATGGTCAAGATAAACTCTCTCATTACAGACAACATACCATCAACAAGCTATTTCATATATATATATCTCGTCCATATAACAAATATTGATTTTTTTAGGACCAACAAGGACTAAAATAATTACCATATCTAAATCCATATGCAATGGAAAATTAACATTCCTTTGTCTAAATTGATTTCTCATTTGTGGCATTCGCGCTGAGTGGGTTACTTGAGTCCGCGTTCTGTTAGAATTTTGTAATGATTGAGATCGAGTGCGTCTATTTGCCTGTGATACCAACGAGCCCCTCTGACTCTGAACAAAATAACCGATCATCTTTTAGATAGCAGATAGATACAGGGAGCATCAGATAATAGAACCCATGATTGAATTGTACTAGTTAAAGAATGTTTTTTCCACGCATTTTGTATATTAAAAAAAAAATGAATAAAGATCAAAGTTTTTTTTAGGAAAACATGATAACTATCTTTTCACTAAACCTATGAAAAAAATGCATTTAGAAAAATATTTGACATAAGTTAGTTCAAAGCTATGCCAATGACATTCCAATTTGAAATCAGTCTTTGTAATACCAAATTAAAGAAATGGCTCATTTCAGACGAGTCGACAAGTTTCCTAAGACCAAAAATATTGCAATCATAGGAAGAAAAAAAAGGGACATAAAGGATATAATACATTGTAAGTTCGGCGGGAAGGTGCAAAAAGCCCATCCACCTGCTGCAGTGCCATAGCTAAATGTTCATCAATCTGCCACAAGAAACGTAAAACTTGTGACGCCTTCTCAGTACGTTGCTGATTAATCACCTCTTAAGCATGGGTATGAATAGCTTATTAAAAGAATTAATCACCTCTTCTTCAACAGGTTCTTCAAAAGGCATCTCCCGATATAATTGTTCCTGAAGCTCACGAGCCAACATCTCGTCAGCTTCAAGTTGTCTTGCCTTAGCATCTGAGGTGTCATCATTTGGGCAACCAATAGTCTCGGAGACATGGTGTCTAGCTACAGGTGACAACTCATCAACCTCAATAACTTCATTGAAATTATCACAAATTCCTTGCCTCTGGAGTCTAGTTGACCTTGAGTTTGAAGACTCCCCAGGTGCACTAGGGACCGCATCTTGAAAAGGTGAAGTTCGAATTTGTGAGGTTGATCCAAGTTTCTTTTGTCTTTTGTTTATTGTGCTTTCAGCATGCATCAGTCCAATAGTCTGGTCTATCTTTGGTACATTGCCAGAAGCCCTTTGAGTTGTATCAGCATTTACTACACAATCAATTTCCGCTCCTTGTTCATGCCTGCTAGGGATTTGCCTCTCCATGACGGTTTTGGTTTTTCGATTAGAAAATCTTCCAACGTTATTTATTTTCTCAAAAGAATTTCCAGATGGATTAGGCAAGACAATCCCTTTCCTTGAATTATTATGACTTATTCTCCAATTACCTACGTCTTCAGAACATTCAGACGTATTCAACTGGGAAGTTCTGGCTGGATTAGCACCATCAGTCTTTTCCGTATCACTGAAAGCAAATAAGATATCAGGACAAATTTATTTTGAAGGTTGCTGGCATAACAAAAAAAATTGAAGCTGAATTTTAGCATGTGTCAGCAACAAAACAACTAAAGTTGTCAAATGAAAGTTACATTTATCCGAACCATCATGGGGTGGCTCAATTGGTCAAAGAGGGTCTTGGGGTGCATAATGTGATGGGTTCAAACCCCATGGTGGCCACCTACCTAGGAATTAATTTCCTACAGGTTTCCTTGGCATCCAAATGTTGTAGGACCTTCTACAAAAAAAATGTTGTAGGGCCAGGCGGTATGCCCCGTGACACTAGTCGAGGTGCGCGCAAACTGGCCCGGACAGTCACGAATATCAAAAAAAAAAGTTACATTTATCCGATATCTAGGTCGGCGTAAGGTTCAATTTCCAACTAAGTTCAATTGGTGTAAATCCAACAAAACAGTTAACATGTGATTTCATACACCAGCAAGAGTGGTCATAAAGTAGTGCGTCAATCAATCATTCATGACTAAACAGTGTTAGTGTTGTCTCTTGCATGGAGACATGGAATAAACCAACATGGCCTCCTGATGCCGAACTATTGCAAGACAGTGTACAGTGAAGAGGCAAATCTATATGCTTATATAAAGAATTTTAATTGCTAAAAAAAGTATGAGAACCTAAAAAAACCACCAACAAGCATAAACAGTAGCATGAAAAAATATCAATAAACTCACGTGAGAAAATTTTTAGTCTGCAATACCTCATAGGCAGCAAGCATCAAAAGATAAGCAGAAAAACACAATTCCAGAATCATGTAAAACAACTAAGAAATTTCAATCTTTGCAAAAACAGGGCACGAGGATGAACTTTCTGTTACCTGCTAGATGCACAATGAACTCTGACAACATCATCACCAACATGTGATGTAGAAGGTTGACGAATAATCCCTTTTCCTTTATCTTTGTTACTACAATTGTCTTCAGCAACTATATCCTTTAGATCGATCAGACAAGAAGGACTGCTTGATGGCATGTTCCCTAAATTGCTCTGGTCAACAGCTCTAGAACTCTTTTCAGACTGCTCAGCTAAATATTTGGTCTTTGTTGCTATATTATGAGGCGAGATACAACCATTTCTAACCAACCTCTTATGTCCAGTAGCTCTAGGGGAGTTAACAAACTGACGAGAATTCAAAACTTGCTTCTCATGTCGATTATTAGTGTTATTCGATTTTTCAATTCCCTTTTTATGAGTCATGGATAAACCAACATCTTGGAATGAATCTTCAACCTTTTCTTTCCCTTTAATGATCATGCTGGGTCTCTTTAGATCAGTTGGCATATAACGTGCAACCTGTTTGTTCGATGATTTCTCAATCTTATAGTCCTCAGCTGAAACATGAGGAGAAACCATCTGAGGTCTATACTTATGATCAGGTTCTCTAACTTTTGGAACAACTGTATTTTCTTGACAAGCTGGAGGTTTGGAAGGGGAATCGACAGATATAGTTATCCCCTTATCGACACGGCGAGGGAAATCAAAAGGTTTTGTCCTCTGACTTGAATATTTTTCCTTTCCACCTTTTCTAAGTAAAAAATGATTTTGTGAATAAGAATTCTCTCCGGGTGAAAGAATAGTGGTGTTTCTGCAATCTTTAAAATCATCACCAGGAATATTTTTTGAACTACTGTCTAGCCTGAAAACATGCCCATTTTCACTGGCAAGCACCCCCACTCCCTTCATGCCATTCGTCCCCTTTTCTACCATGAAGTCAGGATTCCTCAAAAGATTAGATAAAGATGAACTACTCTCCGTCTGGACAAACTGTCTGCCGTTACTTTTTCGGGCAACTAATTGATCAGGAGTATCAGGAACATCCATGATCCATTCAGTGTCCATCTCCTCCATGCTCTGCATTGGGGCAAAATATTAACTTTAAAAGGATTATAGTACTTCTAACTTTCTAAGTCCTAACTGGTGAAACTCAAAAAAGGACACTACAAAATTAAATGGTAACTAATGAAAATATTGAGAGAGGGGACAAAGCAGTGAAACCAAGTTGACACTCACTGGTAGATATTTCGAAAAACGCTAAATGTAAATTTATGAATGAAAAAAAGAATAGGAAGAATTTAACATAAAAGCTTATCAATACACTCAACTTATAAGTTCACACCTAGGTCCTCTCTCATCTCATTGATTTGAAATGATTAGCTTTTAGCATCTAAAAAAGGCAAAGGGACCTTGAGAAAGAAGTATCATAAGCATGCATACAGCTAAAATAGCAAGCAGTCCATAATTGGTCTCAGTTGTGAAAGAAAGTAAAACCGAATATTGGAAAACCCATGTACATTTGATGCATATGATAGTGCAATTAGATATGTATGTGTGTGTATGATATACAAAAAACGATTCTGTAGAAATGTATCAGTGGTGTGGTGGTGGTAGGATTAGAGGGTTTCTTGTCTTTAGGGTTTCAAGTTGCAGAAGTCATGTGAATTGTTAAGATAAAAAACGATTCTGTCATTAGTTAGATCTATTGAAATGGAAAATGTCATCCCAATGAATAAATTTGAAACAAAACAAACCAAATGTTGGTTAGGTTACCCAAGTCAACAAATGACAGTGAGCTGCAAAAGTTACCCTACAAAAAGGCCATGTTCACGACAAAGACTAACTTTTATAAAGTCGACCATTTTTATAAATACTGGCTGATAATTCAAATGTGATAGAGACTAGAGTTCAATGCACGGTATCGGTATCACCTACAAATGAATTAATTTTCAACAAATTTTCTTGACAAAGAAATAGGATCAGGAAGTTTTCTCATGAGAGAAGTGCATAAACTGGCCCGAACAGTATCAAAAAAACAAAAAAAAAATGAGAATGCCTTTCCAGAGCAAAATCTTTACCTGCTATGCAATAGTATAGTAAAGTACAAATTCTTTCACAGTGGAGAACTTGAATTTCTATCCCTACCAACTTTGTAAATGAATTATATTAGTAGAATAGTGTTATTTGCAATTTACACAAGAAAACGAAGAAGAAAAAAAATCGTAACCATAGGTAAGTATCCATAAAACACACGTTAATGGAAGAAGGCGATTTTCATATCGTTGTGTTCTAAACTTCTAATCGTTCTTCAAGAACCAACTGATTCAGCAAAACATTGAGCTAAATCAGAGCCAAAAGAATCGTAAAATCAAATCAAATACAACAGTAAACAATTTTCAAAAGAAAAGAAGAAGAAATAGCAACGAATCGATTGAAATTTTCAGGATCTTGACCTAAATGTGGAATGTTAAAACGAAAGAGACGATCAAACCTCGGCGTATTTCTCGTTCAAATCCAGAAGAGAGAAAATCCCACAAGTTGAATTCAAGTACGACGAAGAAGACGATGGTGCGGCCATGTAATCGCCTCCATTCTTCTTTTCCTGCTCTGGAGTTTAAACCCGCCGCCTCTCTATTTCCTGGTTCGACCCGTCCGGATCGGGTCGCACCGGTCGTTTGGTTTTGGGCCCAGATAATACTGAGGCCCGATAAAGCAGCCTTGGCCCAGTCCAAAATACTTCTGGGCTTTTATATTTTCATCTCGGTCTAAATTTTTTTTATAATTTAGGGCTCGTTTAATAACCATTTCGTTTTTCGTTTTTTGTTTCTAGTTTTCTATTTTTTGTTTTTGAATTTTTGTTTTGAAAAATAAAAATAATATATGTTTGATAACTCATTTCAGTTTTCTATTTTTAAAAATTAAAAACCAAAAAATATGTTTGATAACTATTTTTTGTTTTCACATTTCACTTGGCCTTTTTTAATTTTTTACTATTTATTCTTGATTCTTTGATACTTTTTTAAAAACAAAAATAAAACTTTATTTTTAAAAGCTACTTTTTTATATTTTATAGTTCTTTTAATATTTTAAAAATGTTTTTAAAATTTTAAAAATAAAATCTAAAATTGGTTATCAAACGAACCTGTTTTAAAATATTAAAAACAAAAATAAAAAACAAAAAACAAAATTGTTATCAAATGGGGCTTAGTGTTTTCCATTTAAACTTTTATTTACATAAAATAAAGTTAGACATGCATGATTTTAGACACTAATTTAAATAATTTAAAAAATGTAGTTATTTTCTTAGTTTTCCCTATGGTTTAATTACAATTCGATTTCTGATCTTTTTGAGTTGTGTCAAACAGATTCATAAACTTTCAAAAAAATATGTATATCTACTTAAAAATCATATTTTATGTATTATTAAGAAGTTTTCAAGAAAAAAAGGGAAAAAATCCTATAAATGTCAAAATTTTAGAGAAAAAAACAAATGGATTTGATCCCATGGTTACAAAATTAATAGGTTTCAATTTGGTGAATATGATAACCTTGAATAACATCAATGAATTGAATGAGTTAGTGACACAATAATTTCATTGTTTGATTGTAAACAAGTTAAACACGAGCGTTGCGAATTCGATTCCTAGAATCGATATTGTAATCTCCCTCCCACAATTTATACTAACAAAATAAAATAAATAACATTAATGAATTTTTTAAAACATTGTTATAACTAAAATATATATACTACAATTTATTATCTACAACAAATTTATGCACAATTATCTTATTAACCCCAACTTTAAAAATGTTTAACAAAATGTTAAGGTCTACTTTGATAACCACTTATTATTTATTTTTTAGTTTTGAAATATAAGTCTACATTACCATATGTTTTCGTTTTGTACATAAATATCTACATCTCATCTATATTGATAGAAACCAAATTAAAATTTAAAAGAAAAAAAAGTAACTTCTAATTTATTTATTTATTTTTGAAAGTTAGTTATCATTCACATATTTTCTTAAGAAAATATAAACCTACTGTATGAAATTTAAATAAAAATAAATTTAATTTTTAAAAATTAAAAATCAAATAATTATCAAACCAGCCTAAAGTATCAAATGAATCATTAGCATATTTGGAATTCTTACTAATTAGTCTATCTAATAGATGTAAAATTGAAGTGATTTCAAAAGACAAAAATGGAATATAGCAAAAAGAGATTTAATCACCTTTAAAACAATCCATTAAATTATGATTGTTTTGAAGAGTTGTTTTGTACAGCTTATTTATTTTAATTTTAAAACCATCTTCAAATCTAAATAAAAAATGAATCAAATCGCACAATTAGGCTCATAAAAGTTTAAGCAGTTACCTTTTAGTCAAATGAATAGAAAATTAAATTGCGAATTATTTGAAATAAATAAATAAATACAAAAAGCTCCTTATTTTGTGGTTCACATGGCGACTTTCCATTTACGATAGTCTGTACTTACCTCATCAACTTTCAGGTAATAAAAAACATTGAAGATAAAACCCTCAATTACTTCAATTTCTTGATTGGATTTGATTTGATTTTCGAATTTCCATTGAAAATTTGTAGATCGCTGTTTCAATTTGGGCTTGTCCGCATACCAAACGCTTGTGCGAGCCCCCTTTTTCTTCCATTGTTCCTCTTTTTGATACAATCACTGTTTGTTGGGTTTTGCCCTTTGCTTGTTTTGTGGGGTTTTCTTGTAGTTCTTTATTGATTCCTTTGCTTGTTTTTTTACCCATTTCTTTGCAGATTCTGTTGCTGGTGATTGTTTTTCTGAATTTGTAATCTGTGCTTCACGCACCCACATGCATGTTTTTGGGTTTGTCTGATCTGGATTGGATCGCAAGGATCTTTTGTTCTTTTTCCACTTGTAGAGAGAGAACAATGGTGGGGTTTTGGTGCTTTTTCCTCTAATCTTGGTCTTTTTTTTTGGAAGTTGAGATTTCTTGAATTGAAGGATTTTCTCATTGACCCACTTGAGAAGCCTTTCTTGTTTGTCTGATATTGGTGTCAACTTTCTTTATTGGGTTGTTGTTTGATTTGAGTTTGCTGGCTGATTATGATCTGGGGTTTGTTCATTTTGGTTGAATTTGCTTCTCCTTGATCATTATGTCAATGGGGTTGATTTTTTGATGTTGTTGAGTTTTTGAGGTGAATGGTTCTTGATCTTGGATGCTCCTGAGCTATGGCGGGTATCGATGTTTCGAAGTATGCGCATAGCCCTGTACACAAGGCTGTGGCCACTAGGGATTATACTGATCTCAAGAGAATCCTTGCTGCCCTTCCTAGGCTATGTAATCCATCTGAGATTCGAACTGAGGCTGCTTCATTAGCTGAGGAAAACAAGGCTGATGCCATTTCTGCTATGGTTGATCGCCGAGATGTCCCAAATCGGGACACTGCGCTGCATTTGGCAGTAAAGGTTGGGGACGAGACGGCTACTGAAATGCTTATGGTTGCAGGGGCGGATTGGAGCTTGCAGAATGAGCATGGTTGGAGTGCACTTCAGGAAGCTATTTGTAGTAGACAAGAAGGGATTGCTATGATAATAGTACGACACTACCAGCCATTGGCTTGGGCAAAATGGTGTCGGAGATTGCCTCGCTTGATTGAGACTATGCGAAGAATGAAGGATTTTTACATGGAAATCACGTTCCACTTTGAGAGTTCAGTGATCCCTTTCATTTCTAGGATTGCTCCTTCGGATACTTACAAGATCTGGAAAAGAGGTGCTAACTTGAGAGCAGATATGACATTAGCTGGTTTTGATGGATTTAAGATCCAGCGTGCTGACCAGAGCGTTCTTTTTCTCGGCGATGGGACGGAGGATGGAAAAGTACCTTCTGGTTCACTCTGTATGGTTACGCACAAAGAGAAGGAAGTAATGAATGCTTTGGACGGTGCTGGGGCTCAGCCAACTGAAGAGGAGATTAGACAAGAAGTGACAGCAATGTCTCAGACTAACATATTTAGACCTGGAATTGATGTCACTCAAGCCGTTCTTTTACCCCAGTTGACCTGGAGGCGCCAGGAGAAAACCGAATTGGTGGGTGCCTGGAAAGCTAAAGTATACGATATGCATAATGTGGTTGTAAGTATCAAATCCCGAAAGGTCCCTGGAGCTATGACAGATGACGAGTTCTTTTCATCTTGTAATGAGAATGGAACTGAGACCGAGGATTTCGATGACATTTTGACCGAGGATGAACGAAAGCAACTTGAGAATGCACTTAAGCTAGATTCATCTGAAGTAGCTTCTGAGAATGGAGACGTCGGGCATCGCCATAGTTGTTTCGAGCAAAGAGAAGTCCCAATTGAGGATGCTAATGGATATAGAAATGGAGAGATTCGACAGGAGAAGGAAGGATGGTTCGGGGGTTGGAGGAAACGGGATGGCAAAAATGAAGGGCAGAAGAAGATTGGGGGTCTAGAGGACTGCCCTCCAGAAAATCATAGCAGACCTGGAAGACATTCTGTTGAAATAGTCTCTGAACACCGAAGAGGAAGGGAAATGAGAACTAACTCTTCGACGCGTGAGAGCAAACATCGACACAAGGATGGGGGTCATGAAAGTGAGTATAAGAAAGGGTTGAGACCGGTTCTTTGGCTTTCTCCAAACTTTCCTTTACAAACTGAGGAACTGTTGCCATTACTGGATATTTTAGCTAACAAGGTCAAGGCAATTCGCCGTTTAAGAGATCTGCTTACCACAAAACTCCCAATGGGAACTTTCCCGGTCAAGGTATGATACTTATTTATTAAGCTGAAATTCTTAACTTGTTTGTTTGAATTAAAATTACGAATTACAAATTGTTGCCTTCTTGGCTATGTTGCTATGCTCATCTTTAGCAGTAGCATTCAGCATTAATCCGTACTCCTTAGCTGTAGTTCATGTGAAAGGGCAAGAGAATGTTGTTTTTTCCTTTTTGCGGAATTTTAACCTGAGGGGTCCATTGTTCTAAGTGTCGCATTATAGTTGAAAATCTAATTTTGGTTGTTGTTTGATAACCATTTCGTTTTTGGTTGTGTTTTTGTTTTTACTTTTTCAAAAACATATTCGTTTGATAACCAATTTTGGTTTTTGTTTTTAAAATTTCAAATTCATTTTTACAATATCAAAGGAATCCTAAAAACTAAAAAAAGTAGCTTTTGAAAACAACTTTTTGTTTTCGTTTTTTAAAAAATATAAAAAAAATTCATTAATAAGTAGTAAAAAACTAAAAAAAATCAAAAGAAAATGTGTGTTTGAAAACAAACAATAGTTATCAAACAAGTTTTTTGGTTTTTATTTTTTAAAAACATAAAACTAAAATTAGATACCAAACATATACGGTTTTTATTTTTTAAAACAAAAAACGAAATGGGTATCAAATGAATTCCATTTCCTAAAGCATGTGAAGAAATCAGCCAGCTAATATATATATATATATATATATATAACAGGAAACAAGGACAAGCTAAGTAATAAGTAACATAAAAACTAGATCGAAAAGTGACATGGACTGGGATGTGAAAGAATCCTTCCTCGAGTTTTGTTTGTGCATAACACACTTGAGCTATAAGCCCTCGTTATCGGTTAGGACAATGGTTTTCGATAGGTTTCACCAATATTTGGGCAACATTTGTTGATGATGAATTCCATTCTCAAGTAATCAGAGTTGGCGGAAGTGTTGGCCCATTATTGATTAATTTTTTTATAAGAGATATTTGGAGTTTGGTTTCTGATGAGACGACCTGGTCTGTTTGAGCTGTGATCATACCAGCACTAATGCAACGGTTAAACTCCGTTGTTAAGCATGATTGGGTGAGGTTAGTATAAGTTGGATGACCACTTAGGAAATCGGTTACTAATATTCCTTATGGCTTCTATCAGCTTGGTCCAGTCGATCAATTATGCTATGTTCGTTTTCTTAATAGATAATCATGTTTATTCGCTGATAGGTTTAAGTTGAGTGTTAATGCAATATCTGCCACATATTAGCAGCATATTAAGTGTATTGAACTGATCGATATTGAAGTAGTATAGCATGGCGTCTTTCGGATGAGTTGGTATTGATGCGGTACTTTTTACAGGTAGCCATCCCTGTGGTTCCAACCATCAGAGTGATTGTTACCTTCACAAAGTATGAAGAACTACAGCCAGTGGACGAGTTCAAAACGCCCCCATCAAGCCCTACAGCTGCAGCAGGCAGGGAGAGCCCGTCTGCGACACGTTCCTCAAGTTCTTGGTTTCAGTGGATAAAAGCCCCTTATCAACGCCCGAGTTCATCGTCCAATGTTTCTAAGAGTAGGATAGAAACTCTCGAAGACCCATTCGCCATCCCCCGCGATTACACCTGGGTTACTGCAGAAGCAAAGAAAAAGAAGATGCAGGAAAAGAATAAAGCAAAGAAAGGAAGAAGTCGCCGGGATTGAATCATAAGTCACGGGTTCATCCCTTGAAGTCGAAAGCGGGTGAGGCTCATGAGAAACGAGTTAGAAGAACATATACAAGGTAGGAAATAGTTAACTCATTCAAATTCATCAATTTGTGTTTACTTCGATGGTAGATGAAGAAGAAAGGAAAATTTAATGGTTGATTGATGATGTTTGTGTAGAAGCGTTATTGACCCTTAAAATGCACTTTAGGAAATTCTAGTAGATCATTGTGGGGGTGTAGAGAATAACTCTGTTGTGGGAAAAACAAAATTAATAAACAATTCTGTTGTGGAATTTTACACCATTTTGTTTCATCTTTTACTCAGCTTGTTTTAACATGCTTATGGTGTAAAATGATGAAATTTGCCTATTTCTTAAGTTTGGCTTGTATATGTATATTTAGTAAGTTAAATTTATATATTATAGCTGTGATTTTTATAATTATTATATACTTTAACCTATGGAGGTTTGCCTGATAAGTGATCTATAATCACATATTATTATTTATAATTTTTTTAGTAGCTTTCAACATAAATTTAGTTTATTGTTAAAAAAAAACATAAATTTAGTTTATGAAATCTTATAGAAATACGTTTTTTTTTTAAATAGCCTATTTCAAATTTGCTTGATGTCTAATTTAAATTTTTATTTTTTCTGTAAGATCTAATCCAACTTTGAGATATGGCTTTTGGATTACTATATGAATATGATTATTATCATACTTTGAGTTAAAAATATTATTTTGGTCTTACGTTCAAATAACGACTCCCTCCAAAACTTCTTAGAACCAAATTATACATCTAACCAATTAAATCTAAAATAATCAATGCATTAAAAAAATCATAAGAAAATCATAAGCAGATATTATAACAGTTAGTAAAGAACCTTACCAATTTAGTGGTCCAGACATGAATTGGACTGATATGATCTTGCAAGAGTGTAGAATAAAGGGCACATGCTAGTTGGAAAAGAATCAATCAGATCTTGCAAGATAACTCCATTGATCAAGTTCAAATCTTCTATGGCCATGTGCATATGGATGATGATGAAAAAACTCAAAATACCAATTATATAGAGGGAAGATCAATCAAATCTACAAAATAGTTATAAATATGATCGATTTAAAAAAAAACAGCAAATATAATTGTTAGGTATTAACAAACTTCCTGCATTAATAAGTATTTATAATACATAATACTGTATCAATGAGTATTTATAATCGTATTAATGACTATGAATATACATACTTCAAAATTTGCCTACATTTATAATTATTTTTGTGAAAAACAATCAATCCACTGTCATCTCCCTTATGTAAAAGAAAAATTACCTAAAAAGAAAGAACATTAAAAGGAAATTAAAGTTCAAGTTTGTATCTCTATTGCATCTCAGAGGATCCCCAACAAGGACCACATAGAGGTCTACCTGAAAGATCAAGGCATTGCACATATGTACAGACTCTCATTCCCCATCTCTTATAAGATAAGGCTAAATGCTAGCAGAAGGGAGATGGGAATTGGAAAAAGAAGAAGAAGCCTAGAACGAATCGAAGATGCCGAACATCAAAGATCGGCAAGTTCGGTAAGCGAATCTATCTACCAAGATCATCCAATGAAGCGAGGCAGTTTACAGTGTCGAGGGAAGAAAACCGAGATCGAACTTAACATGTTAAGTTACCACAAATGGAAAAGATAATGAAGAGAAGCAAGGCAACGGCAATAACCAACACGATCAATTTCATCTTCATGTTTTCGTACCACATCTTCCTTTTCATTTTGGTTCCCTGTTTCTTGAAATCCTGAGCCTGGAATAGAAAGAATTGAATTCATCAACTTCTAAATTGTGTTGAAACAAATGCAGCTGCTTTCCAAGTTTTTTATTTTATTTTTTTGACATTCGTGACTGTTCAGGCCAACTTTCACGCATAATATCACGAGACATATCGCCTGACCCTACAACATTTGGATGTCAAGGAAACCTGTAGAAAATTAATTTCTAGCTAGGTAGCCACCATGCTTTCGAAGTATGGAAACCACCTTGAAACTATATACCAATACATCTGCTGATTGTTTATAAATTAACTTTTATATCGGTTACTTTTCTTTATTGATTCTCAAAATAATATATTTAAAGAAGACAAATAGATAAATTCAATGAAACCTATCATGGTTTGACCTGGTGTCAAACAAGGCTTTGAATTTAAGAGTTTATGAGTTCATTTTTTTTTACATCTAAAAATTTCCTACAAGTAAGTTGCCCTTGACATTCACGGAGATAAAAAAAGAATCCGATAGAAGCCTAAAGTCTGAGGTTGGTCCAAACAGATGGATCAAGCGATGTGAATTTTACATAGTGAACTTCACAACGTAATGAGATTTTATTGAACCAACCTGTGAGCGGAGATCCTCAGTTTTATCAACTAACAGCTCAATTTTCTCACCACGATCAAGAACCTGCCAAACAGATTGAAAAATAGTTCATTACAATTTCATCCAAAAAGGCTTTTCAAGTTTAGTGCTACTAAAATTCATCAGTAGATTTCATGGTGTCTTAATTAGCCAGACGCAAGCAAGCGTGTACCACCAAATCAAGAATTTTAGGGTCGTTTTGTGACGGTTCGGTTTTTGAAATTTAACCTTGTTTTCATTCAAATTATCTACAAAAAGTTTTTTCTCCATTTAAAAAAATATTTGAATGCTAACCAAGTTTCAAAAACTAAAACAAGTATTTAAGGTTCCGTTTGATAATTATTTGGTTTTTTAGTTTTTGTTTTTGAAATTTAAGGCTATTCTCACTCAAATTTCCTACAATGTGTTCCATCCTTCCCTATAATATATCCATATTTCTTTAAGAAAATGAGTGAATATTAACCAGCTTTCAAAAATAAAAACAAACTTTTGGAAGTTTTTTTTTTTTTTTTTTTTAAATTTTGGTTTGATTTTTACAAATATAGGTGAGAGATAGATATCCAAGTAAGAAAAAACACATGGTAAGAAAGTTATTATAGACTTAAATTTAAAAAACCCAAAACAAAAAATTAAATGGCTATCAAAAGGGGGCTAAACAACAAAAAAAAAGTTCTCAAATGACAAGAACATCAATTTAAACTATTGAAAATCGTCCTTCACTCTAACAAACTCATCAAAATATTATTGTTCCATTTTACCTTCTCAATGTTTTCCATCATAACACCCTTGACTTCAGAAACCTGAGCCTTAACTTTAGCAAGCTTGTTGATCTCTTCTGGATGATCCACACAATATTGCATTTGTTCCTTCAATTTCGACCTAAGGAAATTAGTTAATCAATGAGTTTTCAAAATTGTATCATGCAGCAAGAACACAAGTTACCAAAGCTATTTTAAAGCCATGGGGAAAATGCAACTTCAACTTTTCGATACTTAAGACTTATTTTCTACTTTTTTTAAAAAAAATGGAGTTCTATCTCGTAGTTATTACATTGTCTAATGTTTCTTATCATCTTCACCAACTATTTCTTCGGTTGCCAAAAAGGAGTAGTGCTCCAGTGACATCATATATCAAATAGTAACCAGTTGGTTACAAATTCAGAGTCCTAAATGTTGTTTAACTAAAAAAAAATGTATATTTAATAACAGGACAAGGAAATCGAAAATTGTACCCAAATTCTTTGTTCAGACTTTTGGCAACAGCAGTTGCAGCTTTCCCACCACCATATTTCTTGTTGAACTCTTCCTTGACTCGCTCAAGAAAAGCAATAGGAAGTTGTCTACCAGCAGCTTCAACGGCAACAACGCAATAAGCTGCAGATTCACGTATGAATTGGGGGCTAGTTAAATCATGTTCTCACACAAACTATTCTAACCATATGCCCAATTTTTTAATACAAGGAGTTTCAATGCGTAAATAATATTCAAACTAGTTCAGAATAGGAAAATTGGGCAAATAAAGCAATGTCAATCCCTTCATATTGGTATCTGGACACCTCCATTTCCGATTCAGTGAAAAAAACTATCTATTTGGACAGGAAACGAAGACCATTTCATTGATTAATGAAAAAGTTACCATAGAAAAGAGAAGTCAGTTCATTCTAGATTGACCAAAGAGGGCCTTGGGGTGCATAAGGTGATGGGTTCAATTTATGATGGCCACCTACCTAGAAATTAATTTTCTACGAGTTTCCTTGACATTCAAATATTATAAGGTCAGACGGTATGGCTCGTGACATTAGTCGAGGTGGCCGAAAGCAGGCCCAGACAGTCATGAATATCAAAAAATAAAAATAAAAAAATCCCGATTGATCAAAGAAAAAGTTACTAGTTAAGTATTTTTGTTCAGGTTAAATCAGTCTAGATTCCAAACAATGCATTTTGCATCTGGGTTCACAATATCTACTGCCTCGAGTTCAATTATGTATTCCTCTCTTGAGGTAACCAAAAACACGAATTGATTTCTTTTAAAACAACAATATCCAATTGTTCGCTAAGTTTAAAGCTCCCTCTTAATGTTCATAGACAACCAACATTAAATCTCGTTAAACTATTAGAAAATATCTACCAATACCAGAAAATCAAAATGATTTTTTTTTTTTGATATCCGAGACAGTCCGTGCTAACTTGCGCGCATCTCGACTAATGACACATGACATATGTGACCTTACAACATTTGGATGCCAAGGAAACCTGTAGGAAATTAATTCCTATGTAGGTGACCACTGTGGATTGAACCAACCACCTTATGCACCTCAAAGTCTTCTTTGATCAATTGAGTGACTCGGTTAAAATGTAGAATTCTTATGTGATTCGAGAGATATCATGAGCTATCTATAATAAACCAACGCCCAATGTCCAAACCATCCGAAGACAAAAATCGACCGATCCGTAACAAGACGACCATACGACATTGTAAAACCAACAATGGATCTCGCATATGAGAAATCAACAAAACAAATGAATGAATCATGGCGCGATCCGTATAAAAAGAACAAAAAAAAAGGCAAAACGTACTGAATCCATTCTCGGCGAGATAATTGAATGTATGACCATCGCAATTGTAGGTGAACTTGTTGTTCGAAGCAGGGAGCTTCTGGAGGCATTGCGAGGCGACGCTATTGAAATTACCGGTGAACTCCGTATACTCGACGAGGATCACCGTTCCTCGAGCCACAAAGCTGTAGATCAACTTCTGTTGCCCCATTTCCGAAAGAATCCTAAATCAACAACAATCACAGATCGAGATTCAATACGATCAATACAATGCAAACAAAAACAACATACAAACACAGAGAAATAGCTCGATATCAATGGCGAAGATCGAACCAGATCGGAGATGGAGGCTGGAGAATCCTTACCGATGATTGCTGTTTCCGAAACAAACGAATTTGATTGAATGCGCGCGTTCGTAGTATTGGAGGAGAAAGGAAGATCCTCAAAAATCACCTTTGCCTTTAAATATAGTTCAGAATTTTGCTATGGAGCATTATGAACGTTCGTTGGTTAGGACCGTATGAAAAATAATATAAATAATTAATAATTTCGATAATTAAACGCTCCCGCGGTTCTTTTTGAATTTCCATTCCCTATTGACTAACCACAACCCTTCTATCCGTTTTCTTGTGGACAAATTAGAGAGGAGCGGCTCGTTTTGAAACTTAGTTTCAAAATGGGTCCCAAGCCAAAATATTTATCATTATAGGTCTTTGCGTCTTTCCCAAAGACGCAACCAGAGAAAAAATGCGGGTTACGTCTTTCACAAAGACGCAACCAATGGTCAAAAGATTCAACGCCACCTGACCGTTAAATCTTAACCGAAAGTTGGGT